>JANTPZ010131089.1:0-13698 GCA_025593235.1 Vachellia pachyceras
AAGTATTAATATTTTTTTCCTAGGGTTTTATGAAGCTCTATATCTCAATTCTTGATTATAATGCATTCAAGTGAACAAATCTAGAGAGTGGTTTATTGATAAAGCACATTGACAATTAACTAATCGTTATCTATGTAGTTAATCCCCTCTTGGTGGACAAAAGCATTTTGTAAAGTTGCTTCCGAGAAATAAATGGAAAAGTTAAGGCTGCTTAAAAATATTGTTATACTTGTGACCCAAACATGCACGGCATAATATCCTTAAGAATGAACTTTCCAAAATATCTTAAAAACTCATAATGGTGTGTTGGCAATACCAAAAAGTAACACCAACTTGGATTTAAGTCACCCACATCTGCCAAAGCTTTAAGGATTAACGGTAATTACGTAGTTACAATTACACCACGAAATGGTACGTGCATTTTTGCACATTTGATAAAATCTCATGGGCATTTTTACGTCTTAACCCTTAATTAAATTGAAGAAGTTGAACAAGCATCCTCAAATCTCAGCTAAGGTTCGGTTCCAATAAGATATGATTTCCACAACCACGGAGACCACAGTTTAATTTTATGAAGATTATAATTATGGAAAGGGGAAAACAGTCGCCAGTTTTCCTAGCTAAGATAAATTATTAGATATGAGAAACATGCCCTCCATGATTAAGCAAATTAAAAGAAACTGATCAAAGAAAACAAAGTCATTATTTACAATGATGGAACTTGTTGGGTGTTTCTATCAAAACTCTTGACCTTTTCCTATGAGCCATAACCAATCAAGAGAAACTCCAGCAAATATACCAATCAAGAGAAATAGAGCAAGCAAATTGTCCAGTGCATTCTGCTCAGGGCCCTGCAAAACCACCGAAGATTATCTAGGAAAAAAGCTTCTTGAGTCAGTGTGTGTGTATATAACATATCAAGTGAAGTGCATGAAATTTAATGAAGCGTAAAATTACATTTATTGCAAAGAAAAATATAATGGAAGACTTGTATTATATAATTTGGAGCAAGCAGCATTCGCAAAATCAGATTGAATCGACTAATATATGTAGAAAACGATTGACTAGTGAATTAACCAGTAGTTGTCAGGTTCGAAATTTTTTCGAAACTTGGCCCAAAGAAAGATCAATAAATGAGTGGCGAAATCTTATCAGAATGAGTTAAAACCCACCTAGGACCGGGTAAACCCAATTTGTTATAAAAATTATTTTTATGTATAAAATTGGGACTAATATAATGTTTCATCTTTATAGTTTACCCATATTTTAGTTTTGATATCTATAGTTTCAAGTCATAGGATTTTGTCACCCAAAGGTTACAATGGTCCAATTCTTTTTTTGTTTTTTTGTTTTTACTAAGATACAAGGACTAATGTTTCATACCGAAATAAACTTAAGGGACACTAACATTGAATTTGAAACTACATATAAAAGTCAAAACTAAGGACTAAACATTTTATATCAACCTTATAAAATTTAAATATATCAGTCTAATTCATTTTAACTTACAATAATAACAAAATTTTTCTCATTAGGTGGGATCGGGTACATGTACCGTAACATGTCATTATTCTCTATCAATGAGCAAATCTTTAGACAGACTACTAAGTAAAAGGCCACACTAAATGACACCATTAAGTTCTTCGGCTTTTCTATGCTCCTTGTTAGCTCAAGTTAAACTAATTATATTACTTTTCTTATCGGTTCAATAACTGATACAGTTACACATAGAATCATTCGCATGACATTTTATCAAGCTTGATGTGATATTAAGGGTTTGATCAAATGAGCTGACCTTATAGCCTTTGGGTGCGAGGGTGAGGACACAAACAGTGAGATAGCCATTGGCTAATCCCAAGCAAGAAACGAGGAGGATCATCCATCCTTGGTCACCATATTTGGCAGTAAAGTAGAAAGCTGGGATCAGCAAGAACCGACTCAGAGTTAAAATCAGTAAGCCCTTTCTTGATTCTATCTTCAGGCATTTTATGAGAGGAATGTGTCTGGATATTAGATCCAGCACGTTGTACATTGCGACCAGCACAAGAGGATACCTACAAATTTTAAAAAACGAAAGTGTATGGTGTAATACACACACAAGTGATTAAGCTGTAACAAAACATAATAGGTACATTAATTATCAAGTTTCTTAATTGAAGTATTACTCCCTCCGATCCTAAATCTAATATCTTATTTGTAGTGCAATTGCAGTATCCTCTAATCCTAAATCTAAGATCTTATTTGTAGTGCAATCGCAATACAAACGATATCTTATATTTTATATTTGAGGGAGTATATATACTACGAAGTGAGAGAGTGAACCATCAATCCTAAATACAAGAGCTAGATAAGGTCTTCATTCATTTGCAACATAAAACCTCAATCTATTTTATTTCTCAAACTTATAATTGTTTTTTTTAACCAAAACTCCATTTAATTAGACATTATAAGTAAGAGATTTTTATGAAGGAGTAGTTATAAGCACATGATTAAAAATAACATTTTAGAAAAATCAATACATATTTTAGTTTTTTACTACAAGTTCTTATTACAATGGCTAGTTAACTTTTTTGATAGCTTGAAAAAAGCTAAATAAATTACTTATTATGATACCATAAATTCTAAGATACTTATATGTATTATTTGATTATATATCAATTTACAATCTAACAAATTAATTTGAAAAAATATAAATATATCAATTAATTAGATTCCTTAATCTTCTTAAAAAAGCCAACTAATTCTTATATTAAAGATTGGATGTAGTAGTTATTTAACTTTTATGTTATAGTCTAGAGGTAGTATAATTGCTCTTGCAACTTAGCAACATATTATTGAATTAATTGGTGTACCTATAAGCTTGACCTGATAATGGACAATGGAATTAGTTTTTTTATGAGAACCAAAGCATTTTGTGAGAGAAAAGAAAAAAGGATTCATGAGCTGATCTTATCATTCTCCGAGCTGATGTGATCCAGTATTCTCATATAAGAAGCCAGGGAAAATTGACAATGTCAAAACATATATCAGAACCAAGTCTGCTGCATAATCAATGTTCTCAACCAACAACTGCTTATGGCTCATACTCTCTACTTGTTTACCTTCCACCAATTCACCCTGTTAAATTCCAAAATCCTTCAATCATTCTTTATAATTTCATTTTATTTTTTATCAGGTCCTTAGATAAAATGATGGAATAAAGTTTATTTTATGGTCAATCGAAAAATAAAAAATTATTATGTTCATAACCATCCATTTCCATCTATATGAAATCTGTCATGGGGTTAATTTTGATTTTATCTATAAGACAAAATTAATCCAGGTGTGCGAATCATAAGTGAGTCACATAATCATCCACTAACGTCATTGTTAGTATAAAGAGTGATATATATGTGGATGATTGAGAAAACTGTGAAGACTCGATTAAAAAAGAGCTAACATTTAGGGACTTGCATGTTAATTAATTAGTTCAACATACGTACCTGAGGGTTTGTGTCATCAGATGGAATGCCAGCAGCAGCAAGATCAGCAGATACAGTTTTTGATCCTTCAGAGGCTGCCTTTGATCGGTAATACTTCACTATTGACAATTTGGGGAAATAGAAGGCGTAGAGAATTACACACACCAGCTCAAACAATGTAGAGATCCCAAAGAACAACACTTCAAAATAACCAAGTTTATAGTCAATATAAAGAATCAACTATAGCTTCATATCATTGATCATTGTCATTAAATTGAATCTCCCAAACATATATGACTTTACATAAAGTGGGCAGAAAATATGTATGAAACGGTCTTATTCTTTCTTTCGACTTTTAATTTGGTATCTAGACATTATTTTCTCTCTATTAAACCTTTTAATTTTGTTCTGTCATAGTCTTTGTACATCGGCTACCTAACGGTGTTAAAGCAGAAAAAGTACTGGTTAATAGAGTAGAGTTGAATGACTTGACAAAGAGAAGGAAAAGTATAGATGCCGCATTAAAAATTGTGCAAAAAATAAAGATAACTACAAAATGGTTTTCCCTTATTCTGTGTCTCTCTTCATTTTAAGAAATCCATGTTGGATGTGTGTAAAATATACAAGGAGAATTACTATGAACTCCTAAAAGTATAATCATTGAAAAGTCATTACGATGATTGATCAATATAAACACATTGAAATTTTCATAACTAGAACTCATCATTGCATATTGCTCAATTTGTTCCGGAAACGTGTGTGTGGATTAGCCAATGAAGGGTAACGTACTAGCGCCTTTGCGAAGGCCATTATGAGAATTCTCAAAAGCCCCTTTTGTGAGCAGTCTCAAACCTGAAGCCAGAACCCCCGAGGCTGCTAAACCAGCAAAAAATGACTGCAAAACGACATATCATGTATGAATTATTACCAGCAAAACGACATCAAAGCTACAACAAAAAAAGCTATCTCTCTGGTCATTAATCTATGGGCTAAATGACTAACTAAACTGCATATAATGAAAGAAAGGACAAAACTTAGGTTAATTAATTAGATTTATTACAGTAAATTCCGTAATCATATTTGTTATATTGTTATTATATGTTCTTAAAATGTGTATCTGCACCTGTAAATTTTTGTATAAACTCTTGTACTATAAATTAGGATTAGTAAATTTGTCAGATGAATGCTTGTTATTTTGCAATTATAAGCTGTTAAAATGCTCATGGTACGTAATTGTATATTCATATAGGAACTTGACATAATAGAAGTAAGTAAGTCAAGTTGATTATTTAATTTATAAGAAATATGTATTAATTTTTCTAAAATACAATATATATATATATATATATGTAATCATGTCCATTCGAATTATTAATATATGCAATTAATAAAAATATTTTATGAAAATATAAATTTGGGAGATAAAATGGATTAAGGTCTTATATTTAAAATCAACCAATATATATATATATATATATCTAGCTTTTATATTTAACATTTGAAGGAGAATGAAACAATACGGACGATATAAAGCTCATGTAAAAGCATAAAACAGAACAAAGGAGACTTTAACCCCGTTTTTTCAGTGCATTTATCAATAAAAGTCACCACATTCACTTCCCCTTTTTATTTAATTGTTCTGAATCAATAAAATTTGGGAAGACAGACAAGAAACTCCCCTCCAAATATGCAAATGCCAATTCACAACCTTAACATACCTAATAGTCGAAGTCTTTTGGAAATCAATGGAAAATTAATGTTTGTAAGCAAATTACCTAAATAACTTTAATTTAAAAGAAAGAAACTGCAACAATGGTTTAATAAATAATAACTTTAACTTATTAAATTATTAGAACAATTATTACAGTGTCAACTAATTTCACTAATGGCAATTAGATCATTCCACAAAAAAATTAAACTTAATCCCATAATAGTTCCTAATTAATAAGGACTTCAGACTTTATGGTAATTAAATCAATTCAAGGAATTATTTTGATATTTCCATATGTACGTGGTCCTTAATCAAAATCATGCCTTACGACTCAAAAAACCATAGAAATATATATCGGTTATTTCTTAGACATGAAATTTATTTCGGTTCTAAACATAATAATCAATTTAATTCCGATCAATTAAATAATTTAATTTTTTAATATTCATAAATTAGTTATTTATCTTTTATATTAATGATCGAGATGTAGTACAAATTACCCACAAACAAAGTAAAACATGTGTCAAACACGACGAACCTGGATGAACTAGGGTTGCATTAAAGACAAGTCACCGATCATACACCTTGAACATGAGCATCTGCAACTCCAAAACAAGCAGAAATTGCACATAAAGCTAAGTAATAGGGACCAATCCCACCACTTCCAGATGTTGCCAGATCCAACTGCAAAATTATGGAAAAAAAACATGTAAATTAAAACTGTTGTTGATTAATTACTTTTGGAAAATGAAGAAGGTTAATTAAAATGTTGTAGAACTTACAACGAGAACGAAGAAAGTGCTTGCAGTGAATAGAGAGTATCCCACTATGTTTCGCATCCTTGTGTTCATGTTGGCCTCATAGTGCACCAGAATCGACATTGTTACCAGTGCGAATGGTTGGTATACAAGTGTGAGTACCCTCGGTGGATGATATTTCTTGGCAGTCAAAAAAGTCAACGGCATTCAATTTAACGTTGTAAGGCCCCACTTAGTTACCCAGCTAAACATTTAATGTTTAATAAGAAAAACTCATTAGATTTAGATTGTCTAAATCTAATCTAGACAAACCAAGTTTAATTTTTGTTTAAAATGGTGAATTTTTAAGTAAAAATTTATTTTTTTAAAGAATATTAGTTGAGATATTGTTTTTATTTTTTATTCTATGTTTATTAGAATAATTTTTTAAAAAAAATATATTTTTAAAAAACTAAATCTCGGCCACCTAAATTAGATCTGGATGGTCCAGATCTAATAAACTCTCCCTACTGGACACTTTGCTTAGTAGGGCAGCTGAATCTAGACCCCACCTGGTACCGATATAGGAGAGGGGGAGGGGGAGGGATCTTTTTTAAAGCACAACAATTATGTTCAAGGTAATAAGGAGAGACAGGTGGAGGGATAGAGATTTTCTCAAAAGCACACGCCTCCTATTAGAAGCAATTCTTTGAAGGAAATATCGGTACTAAATATGAATGTCTCTCTCAAGATGACATTCAAATTTTGATTCATCAAATTAGCAAGTATTAGCCTATTTGACGAGAGTCAATCCGCTTGACTAATAAATTTAAATGTTGATTCAAAACTAATGGGCTCAGAAGGAAATATCGGTAGAAAATGTTGGCACGTGAGCTAGAAAATGTTTAATGGCTAATAAATTCTTAGAAGGCAAGTTCTATTAGATATTATGTTTAAATGTCTTTCAAATTAAGAGATTTCATTTGAGTCAAATGTTTAAATGAGGAATTTATATCCTTAAATGTTTTATTTTATTTTTTAAATATAATAAAAAAACATTTTCAAGTATGAGGTGTATTTATATTTAATGTTTAACAATATTTTAAGTTTGATTGCTTCCAACGTGAAGATAAAATATTTCTAAATGTGATCAATCTAAATTTAAATGCTTGCCACTATTTAGGTCTCTTTCAGTCAAATACTTCAAATAAACTCAAAGTAAAATCATCCATGAAAATATTTTCTTGATACATAATCAAAATGTGTATATGGGTGAACAATTCAAGAGAAATTTTGAAATAAAACTAAAAAAATATATTTTGTTTGGCAAAATTTTCGCTGATCTGTTAACAGCCACGTGGAAAGATTCCTCATACGCAAAATATTTAGCAGATGAATCATGCGAGTGGAGAAATAATATAAAAACCTTGCTTCTTTTTCGTCATATTTTTTGCAGATTCACAATGAACAAAAAACCATCCACGTTCTTTCTCTTCAATTCAATCTCTCTCTCTATCTCTCTCTATATCTCTCCCTCTCACACACACACGAACGAACAAACACACAAACACAAAAACATACCGAAGAAACATATGGTTTACCTACAGGGAAGATTATGTAGTAGTAATCTGCTACTACTGTTAGCATGCTGTTCCACGCAACAAGAGATCCCAATCCCAGAATGAAGCAAACAACCATGGCTTGCGATTTCCCCTGTTTGGTTTTAATACCTCTCAATTCGGATTCCGTAGGTAAAGGAAATTCAGTTACTCAATCAAACAAAGTAATCAAGTACTAACATACCTCCTGACTTGTGATCATAATAGTAGCCCCTCCACTTTCCTCATGAGAGATCGTCATGTTTGTTTCACTTCACCACAAGAAAATGGAGTCTCTCGCTGAACAACAAGAAATAAGAAATATATACTTTCTGTGATGTAAATAAGAAGAAAGAAAGAAGGATACACACACGTACGTACGTACGTACGTACGTATGTATTACACACACTCACACACACATATATATATACACCTCAAAGTTGAATTTGGATTCTCTCTCCCAGAGAATAGAAATGGATCTGCTTGTAGAAGTTAGGAGCAATCTCAAGAGTGAATGAGTAAGAGCTGAGATTACGCAAAAGCTACTGATATAGCGGAAGGATGGAAGGGAATCAAAAACAGAGAAAATGCATTTGGGGAATCATAAATTGGATTCTTTTTTCAAATTGGTCCCATTAATTGCAAAATGAAAGCGATGGACGGTTGGAGACACGTATAAATGACGCGTGCCAATTGCGATCCCAGTTGCGTTGGAAAATTTAAAGAAAAAGGAGAATTACTATGATGCCCTTGCAAGGGAAAAGTCAAACAATAAATGTACAACGTCGCAACATCAACTAACAGGTTTCATTAGATTCATAATCATGTTGATGATGATTTTGTCATGGAGATTTTTTTTGGAGATCTGGTTTTCATTATTAAGCATTTTGTTTATTCGGAAGAGTTTTTTTTTTTTGTTACATAATGAGGGCGAAGCCCAACAGAAAGTAAAACTAAACTAGGGGGAGTTAACTCCCAAGGATGAATTTAAGCACAAGCTCCTCATGTATGCAGGAGGAGAACTCAAAATAGCTGACTTCGTTAAAGCCTCATTTGCCAATCTGTTCATAATACCGTTCTGTTCTCTTGGAATGTGAAGGAGGAGCACCTCCCAGTTCCTCCTCATCAGTTGTCTGATCTGCCAAGACACCAGACTGCCTGAATCAGATGCCTCACTGGACAGTAATGTATCAACAAGATTCCTTGAATCAGACTCTACCACCACCTTCTTAAAACCAAAGTCCCAAGCCAGCGTTAATCCCCTAAGAACACCTCACTCCTCTGCCTCGAAAACATTACAATGTCCTAGTGTGTGAGTGAAGCCCACAGTCCAAGTTCCCTCATAGTCTCTTATAACTCCTCCACATCCCCCTCTAGACCCTCGTCTTGTGACTGCACCGTCCACATTTACTTTCATCTATCCCCAAGTAGGTGGTCTCCATGCTTTTAACTGCCTATTTAATTGAATAGACTAATTTTTGCTCTATATATCATCAGAAAGAACATAAGATCTCCATACATTGCACACCACACTTGCTGGATCTGCTGGCTTAACGAATCCATTCATAAAAATGAAGCTGTTCCTCCATTTCCACAGTAACCACACAGCCACTCCCCAGATCAAGTCCCATTCCTTCAAGTTATCATTCCCTATTTGCCTCTTTATATTCAAGGCTATCCAGTCACCTAGAGGTGCTAAGAAGAAGCTGTTTGCATATCTAGGATTAACTAATTTTAGCCACATTCTTCTAGCAAATGTGCAGTCATGGAATACATGCATCACATCTTCACATCCTGTTGAACAATAGTCACATATTGGCGATGATGACGCCCATTTGCTCCCATCTGTTCCTCCAAGCATTGGTTGGAAGTCTGTTGTTATATGCAATCCACAAGAACACCCTTATCCTTTCAGCCCCCCTCCATTTCCATAAATGCTTGTATACCTCTCTTTGAGGACCTCTGTGTTGCTTGTCAAGCATGGAATAAGCACTCCTGACAGTGAAGATTCCGTTATCAGTCCCCTTCCAGGTCATCACATCATAACCTGCCTCTATGCATGGTGGGATAGTAGTACCTAGGCGATGCAAAGCTTCCCTATTCACTACTGTGGCTAGACGCTGGAAATACTAATCACCACTAACCGCCCACTGTGATACCACACTAGTACCTTCCTCCACTATTATTGCTCCGATACACATATCCTTCAGCTTCCTATCCTCAAATAGCCACCTATCATTGAAGAAATTGATATCCTCCCCATTTCTCACATGCCATCTTGTGCCTTCCTCCACCAGTTCCTTCTGCTGGCAAATAAATTTCCACAGCCTAGAGTCGCCCCTTTTAACATTAAATAAGTGATGTTCACTCTCCTGATACCATATTCCAAGCCAGTTTTGTCCTAAAGGCTCTATTCATACTAGACAGATTCTTGAATCACAATCCCCCATATTCCTAGGCATTCTGATTTTATCGCATCTTATAGAGTGGAAACCATGATTACTCCCATTTCTTCCCCAAATGAAGTTTCTTTGTATCCTTTCCACCTCATTACATATACCGACTGGTATCTTAGCTACTTGCATGGGGTACAACGGTATTATACTTAAAACAATTCTAGCAAGAGTGATCCTACCTGCTATTGACAAGGTTCTCGCTTTCCCAGCCGCCAACATAGTATTGACCCTATCAATTATATATGTAAATGTTTGTGAGGGCTTTTTCACCTTTGTAATGGGAAATCCCAAATAATTTCCAATCTCCCCAGAGATCTTCATATTTGCCAAGGCTGCTATCTCCTTTCTCTTTGCAGCTGGAACATTTGGTCAAAAAAATAAGGAGGATTTTTCGCAGCTGACCTTCCCTCCAGAAGCCTAGCAAAAACTATTGAGGCACTCTAATACACATCTAGCTTGAGCCTCCGTCGCCTCCCTAGATAGTAGCAAATCGTCCGCAGACATGAGATGTGACACCTCCGGACCTCCCTTCATGATCTTTATATACTTCCATCTTCCCTCTTCCACCACATCACTTATAACGTGAGATAACCTATCCATACACAGAACAAAAGGGAAAGGTGAAATGGGATCTCCGTGTCGGAGCCCCTTTTAGATGTAAAATACTTAGATTTTTCTCATTCCATGATACATTATAAGTAGCCATAATGGTACAACTCATACTATAATTAATAAAGTCATTATCCAAACCAGACTCAATGAGCACTTGTTGCATGAAAGACCACTCCAACCTATCATAAGCCTTCTCTAGATCAATCTTGAAGGCCATGAATCCCTTTTTACCTTTGGCTTTATTCATGGAGTGCATAACCTCTTGCCCAACAATTATATTATCCTGTATGTGCCTCCTTAGGACAAAGCTCACCTGATAGGGAGAGATTAGCTCATCCATGACTGTCTTCATTCTTTTTGCCAAAATTATGGTAATACACTTATAATGTACTGAGCATAGGGAAATAGGTCTATAGTGCTCTAGTTTATGAGGTGGCTCCCTTTTGGGAATTAGAGTAATGAGGGTCTTATTTGCATCTTCCAACGAGCATTCGCCCCTGAAAAATCCTTTAACAAAGTCAACCAAAGATTGCTTGACTATTTAGAAAATAGGAGAGAAGCCATCTAGTCCTGGAGCCCTATATGGGCCTATTCCAAAGATAGCATCGTGTATCTCCTTATCCATTGGAACAGTGCCCATGTTTATAAGCTTTTCCTTAGCTACCATAGGAAATCATGAAGTCGTTTGGAGGCTGACATAAGGTCTATTATCTACTTGAAACATCTATTCGAAGTAGTTGCAAACCAAACCTTTTAACTCCTCTTTAATGTCCACCCACTCTACACTATCATTTTTTAGAGCAGTAACTTTGTTCCTCCTCCTTCTGATTTTTATTTTAAGGTGATAGTTGTAATATCCGTATATTTCCTGTGAGTGGAAATAAAGGCTAAGTCGATATTTATGTGATGATTAAATACCCATGGATATAGAAATACAGAAAGGAAAATGTCTTTAGATAAGAAGGATCATAATTGACTAAGTCCCTAGCCTTAAGGATTTTAAGTAAAATTGACTAAAGGCAAAATGGTCATTTGGCCTGAATAATAAGGGTAAAATGGTCATTTTGAATAAAGTTGACCAAAAATGTCAAAGTCAACCAAGGGCAAGGTTGGAATTAAGAAAGAGTAGAAAAAGTGATGGCATTTTGGGAATTTTGGCAAAAGTAGAAAAGGTAATAGCATTTTCGTAAATAAGTGGTAAATAAAGGATTTCGGAGTTAAGGATAACTGAGAAATAATTATTTGAGGTAGCATAAGTCCTCAAATGCCGAATACCTGAACTAAGAAAAGTTTATTTGGGTTATAAAATAATTAATAAAATTGTTACACGGTACCCGGTGCGAGCAGTTTCGCTGTACGGAGAACAACAGTGCCTAGAAACCCCAAAAAGTATTTTCTTAGAAAATTAATTACAAAAAATCTGGGAAGAATTTTGAGGAACGGACAAGAGCTTGAGAATCAGGGGAAAATATAGAATTTTTCCATGTCCTTAAGTCAAATTGTCCGCCGGAAGCCCGTTTTACGGTGTTGCACGCAAATCGAGGAATCCTGACGAGTTACGAGGAGAACCCGGAGATGCTATGGACTAAGACATGATGCCACCTAGGTAAGGAGGCCTAGGAAATGGCGCCACACGAAAGATAAAGTTTCCAGAAAAGTAAAAAGGTAGTTACCCGCATAAAGGGTACTTTATGGAAATACGTCCCACTGGATCAAGTAATTGGACAGGATAGATCTAGTCAGCCCAACTAAGTCATTAACGTGGTAGTTGAGTATGACATCTTTTTGACTCACCACAATAGCTTGACAAGTGGCATGATCCTCTCCATTCAAGAGACAAACTTGGGGACCAAGTTTTAATCCTATCCATCCATTAATTCAAGAGGCTTTTAATTAGTCATTTCCTCCCTCTCTCCTACCAAAAAAAAGGTCCACCCTCCCTCTCTCTATGGTCTGATTTTTTCTCTCTTCTCTCATTTTTGCTCTCTCAAGGTAGAAGAAAGAGCTTACACACAAGGTAAAGCCCAAGCACCCTCCTTTCTTGAGTCTTGCAACCTCTTTCACCTTTCTAATGGTTTGATTTCTTGAAGGAGTCTCTCTTTTTGAAGATGAGAGGCAAGGATTTCAAAAGGTGAAAATGCAAAATGAGAGGTTTTTAAAGAAACAAAAGGTTGCAAACTCTTCTTTAAAGTAGTAAAGAGTGTTTGATGGTTGTAGTTATTGTTTTGGTTGTTGTTGGGAGTTGTTGTTGAGATTTTGGGAACCATGAGTTTATGGGGAGATGCTGTCCATTTGAATTCTTGAAAAGGGAAAATGTGTTTGAGTATTTTGGTGCTGAATCATGATTTGGAAGCAAGAATACACAAGTATTCATAAACAAAAGTTGGAAAATCCAAGAACCCTTCTTTTTCTGGTTATTTCGAAAATCTATGAAAAATAGAAGAAGTGGGATTTGGATGATTCTAATGCTCCCATTGGCTTTAAAATGATGTTTTGTGTAGAGTAAACCCAAGAGATGGATTTTAGAAGTTTAAGGAACTATAAAAACCAAGACTTGAACTTGTAGGACTCTTGAAAAACCTACTAAAGGTTCAATGCGTTTTTGCAAGATTTATGTCAACTTGTTGGTTGGATATTTACATGGATCTTATGCCATGGTTTTTAGGGTTTTAAGATCTTCAAGAACACCATGGGAAAAAGTCACCAAGAGAACTTAAAGTTCAAAGAAAAGGAAGTTAAGCTAAAGAGGTAGCAAAACCCTCTAACCTTAAGCTTCATTGTTTTTGAAATATGTTGAATGATGCATGACTTATTTAGAAATTTATGATGATGAAAGTGTGATTATGTGCTATTGTTTGCTATGGCCATATGCATTTGATTGTTACATGTTGCACTTTTATTAATTCACACTTTTATGAAAGGTTGTCATGCTATTTTATAACTTGTGTTAGAAAGTTTTGCTATTGGGATTTCTTTAAATCTCATTATCCAACAACTAACCATGTAGGTGGAAGCTCAAGCAAGGGTAAGGAAAAGATTATTGATGGTTGAAGATGATATATTTGCTTGAGGAAATTTGGTGTAAATATTTTGATGGTTGCCATTCATTTTGCAAGTGGTTA
>JANTPZ010131090.1:0-11861 GCA_025593235.1 Vachellia pachyceras
AACTCTTGTGCACAATGTGAAGAGAAAAAACTGAAGAGAAAAGGAAGAAAGTTACTACAATAATGTGCGACGGGCAGAGTGCGACGGTGTTCGACAGGTGGACGGGCGACGACTTGCGATCTGGGGGCGACAGAGTTCGACGTGCGAATGGCTGCAACGGCATGCAACTGGCGGGCAACGGGCGATGGGGATGGGGGGCTTGCGGCGAGAGGGAGAGGTGGGGTTTGGGGGACCACAGTGATAAAGAAAGAAGGGTGGGGACGGGGGGCATGCAAATAAAGGGCGCCCTTATGGCGCCCTATCCCAGGGAAAGGGCGCCATAGGGCACCCTATGGCGCCCTATCTTTGGGATAGGGCGCCCTTTCTGAAGAGAGGTATGGCGCCCTATCTGTGGATAGGGCGCTATAGGGCACCCACTCTTCTCACAGAGCGCCATAAGGGGCCTAATCATTTATTATAATTACAAAAATGCCACCGCCTGAATATTTTACTCCCCTTTTTTAAAACAGGACGAGAATTTCAGGCGCCAAAACTATACTCCGTAGTAGTGCTACGATGGCCAAGACGTCGTCAGAGATTTGTCATTTTCGCTTCCGCTTTATCTTCCTCTCAACGATGGGGAAATGATTTTTCATTGGGGAGGAGCAGCGTATGGAGGAGAGGGAGCAGTCAAGGAGTTGTGTTATAGAGAGAGAGAGAGAAGGGAAGTGGGGTCCGGCAGTGGACGGGTGAAATTGAACCCATGTTAACATACATGAAGGGCAAAATTGCATTGCTAAATAATATAAGGTACTAATTATATTTTAAAAAAATTTAAGATGTTGTTGCACCTTACGGTAGATGTGGGAAAACGCGGGTCCAACCCGTCAACCCGCCTTTGAATGGCGGGTTGGGGCTGGTAAATACCAACCAGCCAGAAGCCAGGTTGATTCCAACCCACCCCCACGAACCTGAGGGTTGGTGGGCCAGCTTGCTGGTTGGTTGGGATAAGACTTGTCTATAAGATATTTCTAAATTTTAATCATTTTATTGAAAATGTATAGTAATTGTTAAAGCCTGAAAGAATAATAATATGAAACTTTAGCAATCTTAATTATTTGAATTGATAGTTGTAAAAGATTTTTTATTTTGTTTTTGGATATTACAAGATAGTTTAAAGAGGTTAAAATTTATAAATCAGTGAGAAAGCCTGAGGCTGGCACAAACCGTATATCTGAGGACTGAGAGTCAAGATTTAATGTGTGTTTGGGAATTCCATTGGGAGAAAAGAGTTTACAGATTCCGAATTATTTTGGGGATTTCTACATGGTTTTACGGATTTTAAGATGGTTTTTATGGATTTCAAGATGGGTTTTACAGATTTTGAGATAGTTTTATCTTGGCTTGCGTGTACCGTTAGAGAAATAGTGTTCCCAAACAAGCACAATATAATATTACGGTTTTAAGAGGTACCCGAGTTTTTTAAAAATTTGACATCAATAAATTAATTAAGTTAATTATTTATAATAAATGAATTGATTTTTTTTTTTAAATATCATCTCTCATTTTAATGTACACAATTAATGGGAATATGAGCTTAAGCTCTTATCCTTAAGCTAGCTCATATCCCAAGGAGGCAACAATGCTCAATTAATAAGTATGCTGGTCAATATATAAAATTTAATGCTAAAAGAAGGTGAAATTGCAGCAACTTTGTTTTTTTTTACTTATGGTATTTAATTTAATGTATTGTGGTTTCGTTTGCTCAAAGCAATTCTTAATATCTCTTGGAATATAAAATATTTATAAATTTTAATCATTTTTTTCTGAAAGTGTATTGTAATTGTCAAAAGCCCAAAGGATAAGAGTATTATTTTCTTGGAAATCCTCGACCGGCCTGCTAGATTTAATTTTGGAATAATCCCTAAAAATGTTATTTAAATTTCATTGCCAAATAATATAAGGTACTGACTATATTTTTAAAATAATTCAGAATAATTTAGGTTGTTGGGTGCACCTTACCTATAAAATATTTCGAAATTCTAATCATCTTGTTAAAAATGTATAGTAATTATTAAAGCCCAAAAGAATAATAATATGACACTTAAGTTTTAGCAATCCTGATTATTTGAATTGATAATTTTAAAAGATTCTTTATTTTGTTTTTGTATATTACAAGATAATTTAAAGAGGTTTAAATTTATAAATCTGTAAGAACGCCGGAGGCGGGCAGTTATTACGGTTTTAAGAGGTACACAAGCCTTTTCAAACCTTAGCCATCTAATATTTATAAATTAATTAAGTTAATTATTTGTTATAAATGAGTTGATTTTCTTAAAATATCGTGTGTGTTTGAGAATACGTTGGGAGAAAGGAGTTAGAATTCTAAGATAATTTTAGGGATTTTGAGATATTTTTTTTACAAATTTCAGGATGTTTTTATCTTTACTTGTGTAAATCTTTGGAAAAAAAGTGTTTCACAACCCATCATCTTTCATCTTAACGTACTAAAATAAGGATTTCCCTAAAATATATACTAAAATTTTAACCATTTTTTTTCTAGCCGGTCGAACATTTCCCAGAAAATTAATACTCTGATCCTGTAAGCTTTTTTTATAACTCATGCAGGATTAAGTAAGGATTTTCAATTTTAGTGATTTTACAGTTTTACCCTTTAATTTTAAAGTCGCTCTCTGGCGACTTGCGAGGAACCACCACGTGCAACTGGCAACCAACAACCAATGGAACTCCAACTTCATTGATTGAAATAGAAATAATTATTCTTTAAAATTCTAACTACAATTCAAATATTTCTTTCAAACCAAACTACCTAGTAATTAGATTGGCCACATCGGATTTTAACTGAATAATTTTGGGTTAATTAGAGTAGGACTCTATAGAAGGTTGATAAAAATTAAGGCTTATTGAACAAAATTTTAGAAGGAAAGAAAAAGGGAAATTTAGTCTCAGATCCCAAATAGAAACTTATTTAAGGAATGATCCCATGGATGAAAATATTTATCATGAGGTGTTGTCAACACATCGCATGATGTTATCAATACATAGGGCCTCATGTTGTCAATGGAACCTCTTAATAAATATTTTCATCCATGGGACCATTCCTTAAATAAGTTGTTTATTTGGGATATAAGACTAAATTTTCCGAAGAAAAAAACTCCAATCTTCCTATATTTTCTTATCATTTTTTCCTTTTAATTTTCCTCCTTGGCTAAGCTGTCACATCATATTTTTCGATTTCAATGGCTATTTTATCTAAAATTTATATTCTTTGTATTGTATTATTCAACAATTGTTAAGTTATTTAAATTTTAATTACTTAATATAATTGTTTTTATATTTTAAAATGTAATCATATTTTGTAATCATTTAATTGCATAATCACTGTTAAAATTTGCTAAATTTACATTTTTATTAAATGGAACTGTCAAGAAAAAAATACTAAAAATGTACTTTTTAAATTTAAAGGACTAAACTAAAACTTGATGTAAATGTTAATGATCAAATGCATATTTTAGCCTTGTCAATGTGTTGAATCATATGAGATCAATCTTTTTTATTTTTATTTGGATTAAAATACACATATAGTCATTTATGGTTACATGTTTCTGTTTGCTCCCTTAAGTTTAAAAATCAATTTTAATCATTTGTTTCACTTGCAGTTTTTATACAATTAAATGATATCAAAATATATGCTCAAATAATAATTCTTTAATATAGTTTATTTTTATTTTTAAATTTAATCATATTTTATCATTGTTCTATTGCAAAATCGCCAATTTATTGTATCAGCATTGTTCATAACTTAACTATGTTAAAATTAAAAGATTAAAAGAACGCTTTTTAAACTTAAATAACGAAACTAAAATTTGATATAAGTTTAAACAATCAAATATATACTTTGATTTATATTTATTTTTTTAATATAATGGTCGATTTTTAATTTTGATTTTTCTTGATTTGAAAAGCAGATAGATGAGTTCAAGAAAGAAATAACGGATCACCCGTTGCATTCAAATGGGCTCATAGATGTTCCAAAGGGTCTTGCCGATTTAGTGGAATCGATAATTGGAGCAATCTTCATTGACTCTGAATCTAACGTTGACATTGTGTGGAAGGTACATACATACATTTCTAAGAATAATGTAGAAAGACACTTTTTATTTTTATTTTTTGTAAAACATTTATTTTATTTTTCTATTTTCTACATCGGTTGGAAGAACAAAGAGTTTAAAAAGTTACTTTCCACAATAATTATCTTGGTGCAGAAAGGGATATATATTTTTAAAAAAAACTGGATAATTTAATTTAAAATATTATTTCCACAGCCGGTTGTTTTGTTTGCCAAGTATTTAATGAGAAATACTTACATGCTCTTAGATTGTCACATCATCCACACTCTGCCCAAGGAAAATGGTCCAAGTATCTCTGTTGTGGATCTTATATCCTATACATTTTTCTAACTATTTCTCTTTTTCCATAATAAATAAGGGTTATAGAAAAAGTGAAATAGTTAAAAAATTTATGGAATATAAGATCCACAGTTAGGGAACGCTTGGAACATTTTCATTTGGCAGATATGAATGATGTGTCATCCCAGGAATACGCAAGTATTTATTGTATTTAATATACTGATTGTTAATAAACCCGATGTAATGCTAATATTTAATAATAATATTCCCACAATTACCTTTCTTTATTCCAAAATGCTCATATTTAATAGACTGATAGTTAATAAAGTGAAAGACATGGAAAAATTGTTTTCCCCACAGGTTTTCAGACATTTGTTAGAGCCAATGATAAATGCAGAAACCTTGAAGACACATCCAGTGACAGAGCTGTATGAAGTTTGCCAGAAACATAACATGAAGGTTCGATTTGTGGATTCATGGAAAGATTCAAAGTCAGTGAAGGTTCTGGTGGATGACCAGTTGGTTGGAAGAGGAGTCTGTGGTTCTAAAAAAGAGATCGCTCATAATAGAGCTGCACAAAATGCTTTGCAAAACATTCAAACCATTTTGAGGGTTAAAGATCATGAAAATTCAACTTTCCATGAAATTGTGGATTAATTAAAAAAAAGTTTGTGTACTTTTTTCATTTTTGTTCTTCCATTTCAAATGTATCAAATCCTATATATAATGTAATTGAAAATTTTAGTCAGCAGACCCCATTCACTATATATATATATATATCGGAAGGGAAAAATGGTCACATTCAATGTTCAGAATCACAGCTTTTAGTGCTCATCGCAATGATGAATATCAATATAGTTTGGATGATTCATATTAATTTTGTTCACTTTTTCTTAATATGAATAAATATTTTAATAATATGCATGTAATCTAAAATAAAAATAAATTTTTAACTGTCAGTTTTTCAAAATATGATTTCTCTTATTTGAAAATCATCCGTTGAAAATTTTTAAATACAAACCAATTGAAACCATATTTAAACTATATGCATTTCTAGTTCGCACTAAAACTCTTGAAAATACTCTCAAATTCTTATTTCTTATGTGCTCTTACAACCCAAATGATCTCCTATTCATATTAGTGGAAGGTCACACACAGAGTCATAATCTCAAAGCAGTGGGGGTAAGTTTTTTATTTTCAAGCAAATGACAACAAATTTGCTAATATAGATAATTTAAGTGGTGCAAGTCTTAAAAATCAGTGGGTCCATAATAAAAATCTAATAGTTATTTAGATATAAATAAAAAATTGAGTGGGGGCATTTACCCACACTCATTATAATGTGGCTCTGCCCGTGGTCACACAGTGAATTAACACATTTTAAAGAGAGGTTACAGACTCTTCCTTGAGGGGTAAAAGATAAGTTGTTGGTTGTTATTATTTTTTTTAAGTTGTTGTAAAAAAATATGGGGAGCTTATGTTTATGGGGAGGTGCTGCCCAAATTTCTTTTGGTCTAAGGGAAGGTGTTTTTGAGTAGATCAAAGTTAAGAAAAGGGGTTTTGGAAGCAAGGAAACACATGGTTTCATTAGCAAAGTTGAAAAACCCTTCCTTTCCTTATTTTTGCTATTTTCGTCCAAGTTAAAGAAAAAATAGAAAGGATGTGTTTTTGAGTATTTTGATGGTTCCATTGGCTTCAAAATGATGTTTTGTGTAGGGTAAAGCTAAGAGATGGATTTTAGAAGCCTTAAAGGCCATAAAAATCAAGTCTTGAACTTGTAGAACTCTTAGAAAACCAAAAGGGGTTTTTTGCGTTTTTGCAAGTTTTGTTGCATCTTAGTAATGACATGTTTATATGGATGTCATGCCATGATTTTTAGGGTTTTATGATCTCCAAGAAGCATACTTGGAAGAGATCCAAGAGCACTTTTGAAGTGGGGTAAAAGAAAGCAAAGAAATGGTAGCAAAACCTACTATCCTTTTATGTTTATGAAAATGAGTTGTGAATATTACATGAACTTTTATGATGATTAAAGTGCATGATTTGTGTATGAAATATGACTTTTGTGCTATGGACATATGCATATTAAAGCGAAGTTTGATGTATCACATGTTTATATATTCATACACATGCTTTAAAGTTATGTATACACATTCATAATATCTTGATTATGTGATTTTGTTATTGGGATTCCCAAATCTCATTCCCCCCAACTAACCATGTAGGTTGAAGCACAAGCAAGGGTAAGGAAAAAGTTATTAATGCATGAAGAAGTTGCTCCTTGCTTGCATGGTTTTTGTGTAAATATTGAGTTGCTAACTCTCTTGATGTTGTGTTGTAACTTTAAACCTCTATACAAAGTATCATAGGAATGTGTGATAAAGAATGAATGAAAATGGACTAAAACTAACAAGGAATGTTAAGGGAATGGTCATGCATGATAAAGAAGAGTTAAGGAACCAAAAAGAGGTTTTGGTGAATTTTAACAAAAAATTGGTTTTCAAAGTTAAGGGGGTTCCAAAGGCTCTAAAAAACGCATCTGATTCACATGGTAGGGAAAAATAGCAAAAGAGCTCCAAATGAGTTGAAACTTTCCAGTCAGAAACTACACATCCTGAGCTTTAAAATAATATAAAGTTTGCAAAATTTGAATGTGTGTTTTGAGATATATGAATTTCCAAAGTTTAAGGTAAAAACTAGAAAAACTGGAATTGACCAATTGGACAGTAAATGATCTTGTAATAAACTGATTCAAATGGACACTTTTTAGGGCTAATGAGTATTTTTTTTCCCTATAGGTCACTTAATGAGCTAAATTTAGAAATTGGGACCACTCCATTTTGATTTTTCTAGAATTAATTATGATTTTTCAAAGTTGACCCAGAAATCTGGAAAAAGGACCCATGAACAGTAACAACATTTTTTTACATTTTTGAAAATTCAAGTTCACAATTTTGGGTCAAATTTAATATCTAAGGCCCAAAAGTGGTTCAAAAGTGATCTTTTATGAACATATAGGAGGGAAAATATGAGCTATTACATAACTCATTCGAATGTGTCACAATTCTCATTCGAATGAAAGAGTCCAACTTTGTTTATGAAGTGAAGTTGGAGTGACTCAGTCGAATAAATTGTAGACCTGATTCGAATAATAATTTCTAAGCCATTGTTTGCAAGTACGGTTTAGAAAGTGAAGGTGTTGCACTCATTCGAATGAGGAAGTCCAAATTTGCACATTTACAAAGATGGGGCACTCATTCAAACGGTTTAGAAAGTCCACTTTCTAAATCTTTGCTCCTCTGAAAGGTTTAGAAAGTCCATTTTCTAAACCGTTGGAGAAAAATTCAGTTTAGAAAGTCCATCATTCGAATCAACATAAAACTCAATCAAATCAGTTTACGCTTTATAAACGACTTAAAAAGTTTAAAATTCAAAATGTTATAACTTCTTCGATTGGTCTCCAAATTTGACAAATAATATATTGTTGGAAAAATATTTGAATCTACTTTTAAATGAAAAATTTTTGAAATTAATTGGATATATGGATTGAGATATATCATCAAAAAACGAACATGTATCAAGAATAAACGTATTCCTGGTATATATTCGGTTTTTTGATTATATCTCTCAATAAACATATCCAATGATTGTGAAACTTCTTTCATTTAAAAGTAGACTCAAAGATATTTCCAACAATAGGTTATTCATTAAATTTGGAGCTCAAACAGAGGAGATACAACATTTTGAAATAAGTATACCTTCTAAACAGTATTTTGGATAAACGTTTCGGAAAGCGGACTTTCTAAACCGTATTTTTTCCAAACGGTTTAGAAAGTCCACTTTCTAAAACTTTGCTCCTCTGAAATTTTTAGAAAGTAGACTTTCTAAACTGTTGGGGAAAAATTTGGTTTAGAAAGTCTATCATTCGAATCTACATAAAACTCAATCGGATCAGTTTACGCTTTATAAACTGTTTATAAAGTTTAAAATTCAAAATGCTGAAAATTTTTCGTTTGATCTTCAAATTTGACAAATAATATATCGTTGGAAAGATATTTAAGTCTAATTTTAAATGAAAAATTTTGAAATCAATTGAATATCTGGATTGAGAGATATCATAAAAAAACCGAACATGTATTAGGAATAAACATATTCCTGGTATATATTCAATTTTTTGATTATATCTCTCAATAAACATATCCAATAGTTGTGAAACTTCTTTCATTTGAAAGTAGACTCAAGGATCTTTACAATGATAAGTCATTTGTTAAATTTGGAGTTCAAATAGAGGAGATAAAATATTTTGAAATAAATGGACTTTCTAAACTGTATTTTGGATAAACGGTTTAGAAAGGACTTTCTAAACCGTATTTTTCCCAAACGGTTTAGAAAGTCCACTTTCTAAACCTTTGCTCCTCTGAAAGGTTTGCAAACTTTCATGGCGAATCTGATCCCAAGAAAACTTCCGGATGCACATTGCTCCAACCTGTATACTTTCGTGGTAAAAATGCTACTTAACCCTAATATATAAATTAAATTATATATAGTTAAACAAATTAATCAAACAAATCATGTCCTTAATATAAAGTCGATTTGATCATAAATATAAGATTGAGTAAATAACCTTATTTGCGCTAGATCTAACTTGACTACGGGTCACAAACCAACAATGAAGATATTTTATTCATTACCTAATTCAAGTTTTTTCAGTATAAAATATGTTGGAAGTGACTTAAAAATAAAATCGAAGGAGTAGAAGGTAGAAAAGTTGTTTCATCCAAATTATGAAATTGCATTTTGGTCCATGAGACTATTCTGGTTTTATGTATTTTTGGCAATATGTTTTGAGCATGTTTGGATTAATAGCTAATACTACTTATCAAGTATAACGACTTTGTTTGGCGGAGCGTTTGAAAAAGTTAAACGCACGTTCAACAGTGTTTTCCGCAAAACAAGATAAACTCATTTATATATTTATCTCGGCTTGTGTTAAGGGATAGTACGGAACCCATAACCTGTGACACCCACCCGGACCCGTGGAAAATTCCCCGAATTGGGCCCACCCAATGGTGGCCCACTACGGGGGGCTAAAAACACACCCATAATAATAATAAACGGGCGGGCTACGGGCATGCCACCAGGCTGCCCATGTACGCTCATATTATATTTTTTTTTAAAAAAAATAAACAGAAGCCCTAGCCCAAATGCCCCCAAATTTGAATCTCATTTAGTCTAAGCCCAAATTGCCACTATCGAGTTGATGATGCCTTCCATTTTGTGATTTTGAACCTCAGCTCATTTAGGCATTGCTCAACTCCCGTGCCATAGATTTGCATTCACCGCTACCGTTTTACCAACTGAGAGCTCTGTCTGTATCTCTGATCTTCATCTTTGTATTCCTTTTGCGAGCTCAACCCAGCACAACACCACAACCTTCCATCACCATTTACATCTTTGTTTTGGAGTTCGAATGTCATCTACTACTGCTCTGTTGTGATGTGCCTTCGAGTCTTCATCGCCATCGCTTCAAGTCTTCAAGTCTGCTACTCTTCAAGTCATCTTCTATTTTCGTCTTTGTTTTGCTTAGATTCGTTCTACTTCTGCTTTCTACTCTGTCACTGAAACCTTGTACATACATATTGTTCACTAAATTCTTTCAGGCATGCATCCCTTAGATGGCATTTTAGTAATAAGCTCCAATACACCCTCAATTTGATTTAAATCACAGAACCCTTTAATCAAGCAGTTATAAGTAACTTGAAGTTTCGGAAGTTAATGCCTTTTATTCCCAGCTCATTTGTCTCTGGACCTATGCCAGCTCATGTGTAAAATGGTTTCAAAAACTTGCAGAAAGTTGCAATGAATAAAAGGAAAAGCTTCAATCTGAACTTGAATTTGCTGAGAAGCAATGCAGTGATACTAGTAAGTTTCTCTCTTCTAAACCATAAGTTTCAATGACAAGTTGTCTAGAATTGAGGTAGTTTTGAAAAAAAAAATGTTACCTATCCTTTTCAGGGACTGAAATGAAAAATAAGATTAAGGAGTTGAGTAACACAATATCAGAATCGATGAAGACAATTTTTTCTTTGGAAGAGAGAGAATTTCAAAGGAAGAATCCTTGAAGTTGGTAAAGTTCCTTGCCATACAGCATTGTGATTGAACGCCCCTTGAAGTTTATTGTTTTTTGATATTCCTTACTGTTTAACAATCAAGAATCAATGGAACGTCATTGAGAAGAAAAGGAAGCTAGAAGTGCTGCTGAGAAGATGCAAGTTTCTCTTTCAACTGAGCTTGAGAAGGTTAAGCAAGAAAAGTTAGAGGCTGAGCAAAAGGAGCTGTCAAATTCTAACTCTAAATTATTATATAGACGAGAAATTTTTGCCAGTTGTTCATTGAATCTTAAATCAACTTATACAATAGTAAAGATACTGCCCTCTAGATTCTGCACCTGACTTTAAGGTGATCATATTACTCCAGACAGATCTTCAATCAACTAATGAGTCTAGACGTGAGCATTGCTGGATTTTAAATAAGTGATGGTTATAGGTGCACTTGTGTCTATTGATTTGTTAAACAGGCCGCCCGTTACCCATTCAAAACCCACCCATTTATTGTCAACCCGTTTAAAAGAGGTTAAATAGGTCGATGCATAGGTACCGGCTAGCCGTACCCGTGAAACATTTAATTGGTAGGTAACGGGTTAGGGTACAGGCTGTCCAACCTACCCGTTGTTCTCCCCTAACTTGCATAATAGTACTTCTCTACCGCGTTCCCAAACGGGCACGTTAGGCATTGGGTTTGTTTATGACAATGTTTGAAAAAGTCAATTGCACGTTCAACAGTATTTTTCTGCAAAACGAGATAATCTCCTCCATATATTTACATTGACTTACGTAAAAGTACTTCTCTACCGCGTTTCTAGATGGGCTCAATATTTTTCCTATGCCCCCACAAACAAGTCCTTTATATTGTCTTTCTCCAAAAATCATTTAATCACAAAAAAAAAGGAAGGGAAAAAAATTTGACCCGAAAATGAAAAAGAAATAAACAAAAACAAAAGAAATAACCGTCACTTCAAGAAATGCTCTGGAATCTGGAGGGACCCATCACAGAAGCAGGAGGCTGCCTTTCCCGGCCTCCGGCGAATTGTCCCACCGACGGCATTCACTTCGAGCGGATTTCCGGTGAAGTTTTCGTTTCTCTATTGGGTACTATTCCACTCAATCAAACTCCCTTCACGTCCCGATGGCATAGTCGTTACACATGCCCATTTCCTTCTCTCGCTCTCTCTCGCTTCGTCCTTCGCTTTCTCTCTTGCCGGCGCTGTTTATTTTAATCGTCGCAGCTAAATCGAAACTATGTCTTTTTCTGTACCCTTGTCTGTAATTTATTATTTTTACTGTAAAAGTCTCATACTCTGTTTTCTTTTATTTCTTCTTTGTCTGTTCTTTT
>JANTPZ010131092.1:0-14316 GCA_025593235.1 Vachellia pachyceras
ACAAGAGAAAACCAACATTTTCACGTACTGTCAAAGAATCAAAAAGAGCTGCACTTTGGAACACCTACAGGCAAACAAATAAAACCACAATGAGAAAGAATGGCAATGAAGAACACGCATAATGCACATAACTCTAGAACTTACTAATCCAATCCGAAGGCCAGATATCTCTTCGTCACTTATCAAACCAGCCCTCTTTTTACCTCGAATGTAAACTTCTCCCTTCTCATTTAACAGAGATAATATGCAAGAAATGAAATTAGAATTCGTTTAAAAACAATACTGTTTAAATTAATGTCACTAGCCCAATCTGAATGTAACTGCATGTTTACCTTGTCCGGAGCAAGCAATCCTGCAATAATCTTCAAAACAGTAGATTTGCCGGTCCCAGAGGGACCAATTATTCCAACAGCTTCACCATGTCTGATCTATTCAAAAAGAAAAAGAAGAAATGAAATTAAAATAGGCAGCAAGCTCCCTAATGTACAACAGCGATGCTGTTGTCGCGCCTTGGCAATTTTTAACAGTACAACAGCGATGCTGTTGTCGCGCCTTGGCAATTTTTTTTTTAATTTCATACAAGCATGCTCAGAATCCACGAATTAAAAAAGGGAAAAAAATCAATGAAAGGACAATTACCTTGAAGCTCACACCATTTAGGATTTTCTTTTCCCCAAAAGACTTGTAGACTTCTTTACACTCAATAAGAACATCAGAATCGTCCTCAGGATCCCCTATTGCGTTTAAGTGTTCTGATTTAGAAGAACCCTAAAGATACACTTGTTATCAACCAATCAAAAACGAAAATAAATTGTAAATTTATCATAATTCAACTCCTAGAAGCCCAGACACGAAATAAAACCAAGAACAAACGAGTGATAATCGAAACAAAGACACGAGTGGTTGCATCAGAGTATAACTTAGTGTTAAGGCACTTGCACCGGTGATCAAATGGCTCAGTTGGTAGCCCGATAAACAATGTTGCAATGCATTCACAAGAAACAGAAAACAGGGCATGAACAAATGGTTATAGGAAGCAGGTAAAATTGAGGACTGCACAGAGCAAAGCATAAGAGGAAATTGACAGTGCAAGGCAGCTAGCATTGCCAAAACGAAAACGACGGCGCCAGCCAGTAGAGGAAATGGACAACGAAACATGCATTGAAATAAAAATCGAGAGGGGAGACATCAATTAATCTTTGTGTTTAGAAACAAAATACTAAGAATTACATTAAATTTAATCGCCGATGACTCGTCGCTCATCAAGTTTCGCGGAGAAGCCACACAAGCACAAACAGCCTTCCTATGCTCGTTGCTTTGCCTGGCGTAGAATGAGCTTATCGCCCTTGCATCTGCAGCCGCAAATTTTGTCGATCGAGAGACACCATGTTGTGTGGACGGGGGAAACAACGAAACACTTAATAAGGAAACCATTTTGCTTGGGAGCAAAGGGTTTCTTTATTAGAGAATTAAGGATCTTGGGTTAGATAGACCAGAACCAGAAAAAGCAAAAGCCCAGCGGAATGGCTTAGACGTGTGGGAAATGAAATTGGCCGCTATGGAAGCAAGCAGATAGGGATTTGTGAGCAGGAAAGCCCTTGAGCAGAAGGAAGCAATTCAGGAGGGGTTACGCAAATCAGATTGCAGGTAATAAAAACCTCAAAAAACGCAGGACGCGGATCAATGTCGGGCAAAACAAGAAGGCGAAAGTAGAAATGAGGCGGGTGGAACTGGAAGTTAAGGATGGAACTGATCTGCGGATCAATTGCTTCAGCTTAGTATTTTACTGATGCCACTCCCCCAATACCCAGTTGATATGCCTACGCCCTACAGGCACAGCATCCCTCTTCTGATATTCTCATGAGTAATCTTCCAATCCCGATACTCACTCAACTAGTTTTATACTTGCCGGCCATGCCATCTGCTGCGATGCGCGGAGTTTTCCATGTGTTCATCGTTAAATTTTGGAAATTAATCGCTTATGCCCGAATAATTTACCGTGTTTTTTGCCCCCAAATAGGCACCTGCGTTTAAAAACCTTGCGAACTCCTCCTCCTATGGGGGAGGAAAAGAGGGGTTAATTAAAGGTACATGAAAGCAGGAGAGGGGATATTATGAATTTTGTTTGATTCAATGGGGTAAAGTCAGGTGAAATATTTTAATAATGGAATATGAGAGAAACAAATTCTAAATTAACATGCATATGCCTTGATCAAATTAACATGCAAAATAATATACAGCGCATAATAATGTGACCATAAAAGCTATCGTAGTTTCCAAAATGATATCAATCAAAAGTTAACAATATCCACCATACGGTTTGTCAACTCAGTGGACTAAAAGTCCTTCGTAATTTCATTTATTTGCAAGTTTTGACACGCTTCCATGGGAAATTCAACAAATGTTTTTGAGTTGATCAACATCACGCATAAGGATTCGATACATCTTGGTAACATCTGTTGGAGAGAAGCCACACATCCATACTTTTTCCCCTGACATTTATGGTAGCTCTCCAGTGCTTTCTCTAATGGCATCATCGTTTCCATCTCTAGTTGCTGCTACAAGTTCTTCTTCCATGGCTGACTTAAATTTCCATGATTTCAGAGTCCTTTCTCTGTTAGAGTTCAATTTTTTCTTCTTTCTAAAGCTACCGCCTGTAGCATCAGGTGAGTTTTCTTGATTGACACTAGCGTCCAGAGTGAGTTTCAAAATGATCCACAGGTACATCTTGTTGGCCAGTTTCATTGTCGATGCCATGGGTTGAACGATGGGAGGTCCTCTTCATTCACTGCATGACTTCTCCTTTTCAATCTCTCCCAATATTTGTTTTTTTTTTTTTTTGTGATTGGCGATGGATTGATGCTTGCAATGGGTATTACTGTGAGAATTACACTCCCAACAAGAGGTGTGGATAGAGAATTGGACTATCCAGTAAGTTATGTATGATTTGTTTTTAGCTTGTTATGTTTTGCATTTCCTCCAATTCATTAAATTAAGCTGGCAATTTGGGAGTACAGTAATTGTTTTGTGCACAGAGTAATACACGCACGTGTGTGTATTGTATCCACATCCTTTGTTCACTTGGATCTTCTTTACCTCAGTCGTTTTGAAGTCTAGCATGCTTAAAACGGTGTGCTTTCGAGTTCGGGGCCCCAGTTAGTTGGTGTTAAAAGCAAGAGACTGTAAGTTTGATAAATTCACCTACATCAAAGGAATTATAATAGACACCTTTTGGGAGTGGTATGTCCTTTTTTTTTTGGCCGGGGGAGTGGTTTTCTCAATAAAAATATTATATTTATCATTTTTACTGATTTTATATTCCAGAGATTTCACTTTTCATAATTTATTGTAACATATGTTTGTGAGATCCACAAGAAAAAATATTTAAAACATTTTTATTGAAGAAAATATAAATGATGTAATATTTCCATAGTAAGTGAATATTTTTCAGGAATTATAATCAATTCATTGAATCTATTTTAAAATTAATAAAATGTTTTAATTTTATCTCTATCAATGAAGTAATGAAGTTTTGAAGGTTACATGGAAGTATGAATAGTCATATTTAAATATTGATTATAACCATATTAAAAAAAACCAAATCGACAAGTTTAAATTAGAAACCAGTGAACTGGTCCTTGGTCCGGGTCGGTTAAGTAGTTGAACTTGTGTTAAAATGGTTAAACTGTTTGAACCAGTGATTTTGACTGGTTTGGCTCTTTTTAAAAAAATTATTGTAAAAAACTTAAAAGTTAGAAACATTGGAAAATGGAATCAGAATGAAATGATGTGATTTATTAACTTATTTAAAAAATATGATAACAAAACTAACATTAAATTTTTTATTTAAACAAATTTACGCATGAGGACATAAGATAAAATTATTTCATTTTATCTCAGTTATTTTTATCACTGATATTTAATTAAACTCTAAAATTTAAAATATAGATAAAATAAAATAATTAAACAAATTTACGCTAAGATAAAATATAGGTTTATCTATCGATTTTTTAAAATAAAATATAATTTACTAAATTATATTATTTTAATATATCTGGCCTAATTCCGACTTGACCCCAATTTAACACATTAACCTTTGAACCATTATCTTATCCGATTCAATGTCCAATCCGATTTTTTGAATATTAAATTATAACAATAATAAGCATTAGATGACTTAAGAAGTCCATTTCAAAACAATAGGACCCATTTTTGGATGGCAATTCCGTGATCATAATAATTTGCATGGCAAATTAAGATTTAGTCGTAATCATGAATTATATGTTCCCCCTTGGTTTTTTTTTTTGGGATCGGAAGGGCATAATCCAATCTAAAATAAAAATAATAAAAGCCACCAAGCGTAATCTAACACGTGTGTAAGGAAAAGACTCTTTACGAATCAATTTACGCAATACAGAACAGCAAAGGTAGCGTGGAAAGGAAATTAATAAGGACAAAACTTACATCCAATACTCATCCAATTCATCAATAAATAAATGACAACTGTCCTTTTAACACAACAGTTAACAGCATTTCTCCACTAACTCCCTCCACTTACGACTTTTCCCTCGCTCATCGTCCTTTCCAGTTGAGCCGTAATCCTTGGCGACTGCTATGGCTTCTCCATTGCCTTCGTGTAGTTATCAGATGAATCTCTCTGGTCCAAACCCAACTGAACAATTGAAACAAACAAAAATCTGAATTTTTTGATAATAAGAATGAAGAAAAAGAAGTGAGTTTAAGAGCACCATTTTCTTTTCTTTCAAAATCTGCGCAGTAAAAGGAACAAGCCATAAACATACACACATACCCAAATAAGGAAGAAGCAGAGATATCAGGGGGAATTTAATTCTTAATCTGTTGTTTTTTATTTTGATTCCCTGCGTTGTGTTTTTTCTCCCCTTTCTGGATTTACTTTTTATATGGTCTTCGAAGCTCTGCTTTTAGAAGATTGTTTTTCATAGATAGAGATTGACATTCTCATCTGGGTATCGGCAAATAAAGAAGGCAAACAAGCATGGGAATGTGAGGGAGAATCGAAGAAAGTTGAGTTTTCTGAAAGAAAGAGCAAAGAGCTAAATGGCATTTTGAAGTCTTGGGAAGCAACGGTTCGCCAATCGATTAGACACAGGAAGGCAAGCGGCCTCTTCACTCCAATGTCTGTAGCCCATGTCGACGATGACGAAGGCCGTGGAGAAAAAGCGGCTCGACTGGAGAGGACAACGAGCAAGGGAAAAGTCGCGAGTGGATCGAGTTAGAGGAGAAACGCCGTTAATTGAAGTGCATAATGTGAGAGCCACTAGCAGACCAGAATTAAATTCATTTATGAATGACATGGAGTTCAACATCACCACTGTTTCTAGTATGAGCTGTTCAAATCTACGTGATCTGGGTAGCTTTCTTACTCGAAATCCTGGATTTATTGATCAGAGAGTTGCTTCTCTATCAACTTTGGTAAACTACTCCTGCCACAACTCAAGCAAGGGCCCAACGGTAACACTCAAGTGTAAAAACTGCAAGTTGGTTCATGATAACATGTACATTTCTTGGCATTTTGCTGATCTCCCCAATAGTCCTGCCACTGCTGTCGGGTTTGAGTTCAATCTCTCTGCAATGGATAATTTAAACAAGTACGTGAGTTTTGTTAGTGGAACTCTAAAAAATGGAAGTGCTTTTGATGATAGTCCAGTTACATTCAGAGGGAGGGAATCAAATATTTTAAAATTTAATTTGTTCCCTCGAATATACCATAGTTTACATGATTTGAAGCTAATCCAGCCTTTGTTTCATGAGTTCCTGTCTGGCTCGATTTATCGTGATACAAATCAACTGCAGGCATCCCTTGAAAGTTCTGTTGATGGACTATTAAATACTACATTGTACATCAATTTTCTATCTGCTTATATTGTGGAAATCGACAAGGAGAGTATCATGGGTCCTGGTAAATATCTTTTGCCAACTTCTATACGTACTTGCCTGTCAATCTGCAATTTTGTCTACGTTATATATGAATTTCAGGCTCACAATAGCACTTTCTTTGTGATAACTGTCTTGTTTTGTTGTTTTTGCAATCTTAGCTACTTTTTTTATGTTTCTGCCATTGCACACCTGATCATGTGCATATCCTATTTTCTCACGGAATACTACTGGCTCATCACATTCAAGTCCATCTGGCCAATCCTATGATCTCTAATTTCTACCCACACTCTCTCGCACACACAAATCCATGCATACATACATATACTTAAGTATAAGGTTTTATAATTGGGCAAGTACGGCTGCTTAAATTACTAGTCTTGTGGTCCTAGGGTTAGATTTGCTTGTTGGGCCTGGGGTTAGGTTATCCAATAGCTTTTCCTTGAATTATGCTTTTTTGGTTGGTTATTGTTTTCAGCCTGTGATTGTTGGAATGTTGAATCTTGAGAACTTGGTTCCTTTCCCCTTGATCCCCTTTCCTGTCTTGCATGAGGATGTCTTGTCAAACTAACATGCTGTAATGGTTGTACTAATTTGGGACTTTTTAGAATAAGCAGATCAAACAGACCGGACCAGATGGCCGGAGATAATTAAGTTTAATTGATGGAGCCATTGCTGTTTTTGTTAGGACACTGCTTTTCTGTTTTGAAATTTGAACTCTCTCAGAAATTTTGTATTTCTAATTAAGTGCCTTTTGGATTAGTTGTGGAGAATTAATTTTGCACAATACTAAATAAATATGTGAGCGAGCTTTGTTTCATATAGCGCAAAAGTGATTAAAAAGGTTATTTTGCTTGGAATCCAAACCGGCACTAAATCACATATTGTCATATCCTTCATACAAATATACTTCTATATCGAATGTTGCTGCTTACTGACATTAATCATTCTGTCCTTCTCTGTTTCACGTGCAGTGAGCTTTCTTGCAGATCTCGGTGGCCTGTATTGCATTAGCATAGGCATTTTTTTCTACCTATTGATACAAGTATGATTTTGGTTCCTCTAATCTTTCTCAGTATTATTATACATATGGTTTCCTAATATTGAAAAATGAACATGATGGAAGATAACAAAATGCTAACATTTAACCTTTGCACTATAACTGTCTGTCAAATAAGACAAGCAAGTGGTTCATCCATTTATTAATTGTAGATAAAGACTTCATTGCAGATCTTTGGCCATGTGCTACCTACGTAGCCCCAAAATTGCTGGCACATGCAGTGTGGTGGAAATTGTAAAGCAATAAAGTTTTCTGGTTTTGTGTAAAATTGAATTTTATAGAGTTCTAAAATATCCATTCATGCTATGACTTATATGTGACTATCCTTTTATTTGATGTTGTATGCTATATTAGATAATTATGAATGGCTCATAGCATTCATAATTCTCTTATGATACATGTGGTTGTAACTTTATTAAATTGTAGTGTGAGTACAGGATAAAGAAACTCCGAAATGAGGATGGTATTTTGCGGAGAATTAGAAATCGGTGCAAAGCTCGAGAGCATTGGGACAAAGTAATTTCCTGCCTAACTGATTAAAACATCTTATATATCTCATACTATTAACCTTTGACTGATTATATATCCTCTTGAATTGTTGGATTGGATGACTGATAATGTCTACATTTAATTAGTTGAGAAAATATGTAATGTACACGTACGGCTATAACACTGGAGATGACATTTACAATAACTCTAAAATGGAATCAAGTTGCAGTGGGCTTATGTTGCAATCAATCAACGGAAGTGGGTCATCTCGTAAGCGAAGACAACAGAGCCGAACAGATTTAATTAATTTTTGCAGGAAAACTAGTGGAACTGCAACTAAGGTAAAGCTTTTATTTTATTCTTTCCAAAACTAAGTTTAGCTGTTGTTGCGTTTTGGACATCTCTTTTTCAACCTTTCTTGTGGTTGCTTCGTGTGATGGGTCACTTTGCAAAATAGCCAAAAACAGCACATTCGGTGTGCAAGTAAATACACTACAACATAGGCATATTCACCAACGGGGTTGGATTAGTGGAAGAGTTTAGTCACTTACAATGTAGCAAATCAAGATTCAAATTTTCACTTTGAAAGGTGCCCACCTTTAGTATCCGACTGTGCCTTGAACAATATTGTCTCTAATAGAAAAATACCCATGTCTAGACAAGATGCAAGTTTCAACAGAAAAATCATATAATCCAATACTTTCTTTTACAAACCCAAATAAACTTATGCTACGCATGCTGAGCAACCTCAAGATGCAAGTTTCAATATAAATTGGCGGTAAGTTTCAAACCGTGACATTCTTGTTAGGAAATTGGGTTGTGTGATCTCCACATCTCTATCATCTTATACTAACTAATTCTCTCAACAATGTGTGTGTTTGTGAATCCGTTGGAAGAAATGAGTTTACAAATTCCGAGAAGAATTTACGGAATCTAAGAAGAATTTACTGATTTCGAGTTGCTTTTTGTATTGGCTTGCGTGCACCGTTGGGGGAAAGATTTCTCGAACATGCACTATATGATCTCTATATATGTAGTATTCCTCCAGTCCTTAATGTAAGACCTAATCAGGGGATTTTTTTATTCCTAAATATAAGACCTATTTACCATTCTTATCAAATTTTCCCAAATTAGCCCTATTGATACTCTCCCAACAACAATCAAGCAAGAGAGAAGGAGGGAATTGGGGAAGATGATTAGGATATTTTAGAAAAAAATAACATATTAGCTAATTTAACTAAATCTAATCACACTAATTAATTATGTCTTATATTAAGGATCAGAGGAGTGTCATTTATGCAGTGCCTGTTTGGGAAGCCATTTTCCCAAACGGTACACGTAAGTCGAGACAAAACCATCTCGAAATCTGTAAAAACCATCTCGAAATTCATAAAAACCATCTTGAAATCCGTAAAACCATCTCGAAATTCCCAAAATGCCTCAAAATCTGCAAAATCCATTTTCCCAATGGAGTTCCCAAACAAGCACGCAATCTGCAGTAGGTTTGTAGTTTGATGCTGCACTGTCCCAAGTTTGTATTCATCTTTCTATGCTTTCTCTTCCAGTCATTGAGTTGTAAACCACTTGAATCAACAAATGATCAGAAAAGGCATTCAGAAAGTGAATTAAAGCAGCAGAGGGTTGATTCAAGCAAAGAAATGGCACGGTCTCAACTTCAAGAATCTTCTTCCAGTGATAACTTCATTCCACCACCACCTTCACTAGGTAGAAATTAATTTCTGTTTGGGTTATCATGCTTATTATCGTGAATGTTGTTTCCCATGACCATTCACAAAACCCTTTATTGGAATGTATTTTCTAATTTAAAAACACTGCAGATTGTTACTTTGCTGAACCTCTGAAACTGAAATTGTCAATCCAGTATTTACTTACCATCATAATGTTTTCTATGGTTCCACAAATTCTCTTGCCTGTGATCTCTCATTCTACATTCGTTACTCTATAGATCATATGTCATGGCGTGAGTACGGGTTCTGCCTTTGAGTTATGCATAAAAAATGATTGTGAATACTATGTAGCTTTTAGACCTTTGAGTACTATTTATTTTCTTACATGTTCTATGTAGTTTGGTACTTTGGTTATTTATTTTCAGGCAATTTTGCAAATATTTTTGCTTTCTAATTTTTCATAGTGGTTGCATAAACTTTTAAAAATAAAAAATATTATTGAATGCTTTTGATACCTCTCATACAATTAACTTGTCATTTGTATGGCAGAACTCAAGAGTGATTCTGAAATGGACATGTCTGACGTCACGAGAAATCTAAAACGTTTACATGAGTATAATGTCATGCTAAGGGAGAAATTGGTGGCTGGCCAGTCTCTGTTCCATTCTACATGATCTAGGCATTCATTTCAATTAAACGGTAATGAAGGTGAAGTTTAACCAACGTTTTCTGTGGGGAGTAATGAAGATGAACTCTGGTAGGTATTGGTAAAGGGAATCATCATCATTGCATGAATTTAATTCTGATTTGGAAGCTGGTCCTTGATCGAAACAGAAGTTGGAAGTAATGATCAGAGAATATTCTGTATGAACCTCTGAAAACTTGTAGCATTCCAGACTAGATCTCGCTGCATTCAAAGCTGCTGGATGGATAAAGTATGGTGATCAAAGTTTGCGTGATTTTGTCTGGTATTCTTTCATGTTCCTGTCAAATTGATCTTTCTCATGGTCGTGGATGTACTATTTGTCATGAAACCATTTGTGAATAAGTCTTTGTTGTATCAATAATATGTGCAGATAGGGGAAGCTTTTCATAGCTTGATGTTGTTGGCATGATGTCCGGTATTCTCAAGTACTGGTGGAGCTACTTTCATGTCTATTCTTGCAAATTAATTAGTAAGCCAGCCATTGAAAGATCTATTGGTGCATGCTAGACCATATCAATTAGGTTGGAAGAAGTAGGTTTGGCGCTTTTGGCGATATAATTGTAAGAGCGCAGAGAATTTTTGGCACAAATCTCCATTTAGGCCTCCATGTGCCCTTTTCTTTTGGGTGGATGAATCATGAATGTGTATTTTACTTGTATGTTTAATGAGTAATTATCAAACATGCATCATAGGTGGGCCCTATGCAATATTTGTAAAATGAGTCATATTATTCATACCTGTAAATAATCCCCCTTTCGGTCCACCGCATTTGCTTATTATAATTATAAAGTTTAGGGTTAATGGTTATTTTTACACTAGAAATATTCGCCGAATATCATTTAGCATTTGGAAGGTTTTTTGATCCCAAAAGTGCTCAAGAAGTTTTATTTCATATTAATTTCGTTTGGAGTTAACAGATCTTTAACTGAGCCAAATCAACTTTATTGACTAGTGTTGCTGATGTAGCTTGCTCATGTGGCATTTTTTGACTCAAACTTCCAAAAAAAGAAATTAAAAAAATCTTCACCTGCAAGCTTGGTTATAAGTTCAACCATAAGTTTTTTTTTTGTACTAGACCAGAGTATCCATTGTCGGCAGCAGTGACTAATATTCTCGCTGATTTGTAGGCACTTTGATGGGTGGGACAGTTGGCCCTAGATTTTAAAGGAGCTATATGCCCAAGGCAGGATTCGAACCCCTAACCTTGATTAAGCTTAGATCAATCCAGACCGTTGAACCAACCCTCAAGGTTAAGTTCAACCATAAGTTGGAGGAATATCTGTGGTCAACATAATTTTTTTTTATACATGAGAGGGTTTAAACCCAGCAAAGGAAACTAAAATGGTAGGGGATTGACTCCCAATGAATTGTTGAAACACAAGCTCCTCATGTCTACCGGAGGAGACCACATAATATCAAACTTGGATAAACCTTGCTTGGCCATTGCATCTGCCAGGCTATTTTGCTCTCTGGGGATGCTAATTAGCTTCATCTCCCACTTCCTCTGCATAAGCTGTCTGATTTGTAAGGACGCTAAATTTTATGTCTTGTATGACATTGTAACGTTCCAAGATGACTCTTTACCTTTTGGCAGGCTTCACGAGTCTGAAAAGCAAACATTTGAACATTGAAGTGTATGATTCACAAGCCCCAACCATGGAAACTAGTTCCAAGTTCCAAGTCATGGGAGTGGTTCCATAAAGAAAGCATTTGGCTACCACAAATAATATTATAAAAAATAACATTAATTTTTTAAATAAATATTTATTGAATTAATTATTTTTATTTTATGATGATGGTGATGATTAATTTTTAAGATTTTATTATTTATTTTATAAACATAATAAATATTTTAAAATAATTTATTTATTTAACAATTTTTTTATTTTTATGATAATGAGGATGAGGATATTGAATTTGATTTTGGTTTGTTACCCAGTAAAAGGGGCATGCAACCACGCATCCCTTCCCCACATGTTTGGAGACTGTCCAGCCCCATTTCACACGTCAGTTAACTACTCCTCAACCTGGGTTGGAACTTCCCAAAGAAGATAAAGAAATATGTTACATTAAAACTGCATACACCCCCTCCAGGCGAAGAAATGACTTGTTAATACGGTACCTAGCACGGTGGAAGGCGTCAGTGTCCATTAAGAAAACCTAGACGTTAACATAATAAACATCTACAACGAAGACGGGGACTGCCCTGCAAGGGTTACGAAGCTTGGAAGACCAAACACCCATGCAACTTTCTTCTACCTCTTTGAGGATACCTTTGATCTGAATTGCTTCTCTCCTTGCCACGTGACAATCAGTTATAAGTGAAAACCATCATAATACCAAGTAAAATGTGATCATTACTCGTACTGCTCATCACAATTGAAACCTGTATGCAGCCCCGCGGGTGTTCATTGAGAGCAGTAGCATATAAAATTTCTCCACCTTATTCTGTGTTACTCTTTAAAATCTCCACCACTTCTAGATGCAGAAGCAGCATCCTTCCCAGAGTGCACCCCCAAAGCATGGGCAAAGATTCTCCTCGCAACCCCTAAATGCTCCATTTTCTTGCAGTCTTTACTTGCCCTATTGCCATGTTTTACACGTTGAGAGACTTGTGGTTTGTCAGCATTCCTTCCGTTGAATGAGGATGAATTGGAGCTGCTATCATTTCGTATTCTTCCGTTTGAGTTCCTTTTTTGGTGTATAGGTTCTTCAGAATCTTTCACAAGGTTGGCCTTTTCACTGTTTTTATCTTGATCATCTGATACGTCTGCACATACTATGGCTCTGTTTGGCAAGCAGTGGCTTATTTTCATAAACACGTTCAACAGTGCTTTTCCGCAAAACGAGACAATCTCCTCCACATATTTGCCTCGGCTTGTGTGAATAAACACTTATAAGTGGCTTATGGCAGTTTGCCAAACGGGCCCTATATCTTTCGTATTATTGATAGGCGAGCCACTCTGATTTTTTGAATGGATGCTTTGACCTAGTGCATGAGCAATCATTCGGTGGGCAACCACAAGCACACTTCGGGGCGTCTGTTCACCAGACCCTTTCACATCTTCCAAATTCAAGGAAAAAATTCGCTCTCGAGCAATCAAATAAGTTTCTTTTCTCTTCTCTAGTGACTGTTGAAAGGATGTTGTAGTTGCCTGAAAGGCTGAAAAGTGGTGGAAAATAAAGGCCTGAGCGCAATACACTTAATTTCATCAAGGGAAATGCTGATAGAAATAAACTAACATTATCATAAAAAATTTGTTTAATCTCAAAATCTACAAACACCCCCCCAAAAGAAAGAAAAAAGCTCAACAATACCCAAATTCCCAATCATTCACTCTGGCGTCCCCAGTTTCCTCAATTCCTCCAGTTCTGCCTCAAAATCCCTAACCCGTCATCCTCCATCAACTCCTCCACCCCATATGTCATTTCCCATTCCGAAGTTCTTGCTTAGTTCAATCCAATGGTTCTTTGAAAATTGTATTAATCCCATCTCAAAATCCCTAATCCATAAGGCAGTGTTGTGCAAAAGACTAAATGGACCAAACATAGGATAGTCCGTTAGGAGAACGGACACAGATTCCGAGGTAAATATGTGAGAGAAATTTTGTCTCAATTCTTGGCGTGCCCTGTCTCGTAAATCGCAAAACAGTGTCGTTGGTTAACCTTGAAAATTTGCCAAAAATTAAATTTATAATCTCCAAGGGAAGCAAGTCGCGCACCAAAAGTTCTTAGCTTATGCTTATGTTTGCGATGCAAAAATGCAAATAGGGTTTAATTTGAAATAAATTAACCTACCTATCTAAATGCAGAAATTAAAACTTGTTTTTGGTATTTTTGGATTGGGGAGGAAAAATTAGGCAGAAATGGAATAAAAATGAAAGTGTTATGGAAGATTCCTCTTAAAAATGAATTGGGCCATCACAGTTCGCAAAGGATTAGGTAGAGTAATTAATTTTCGCACTAAGGTTTCGAAATCATAAACCCTAACAATTCGAATGGGTCCGGAGATACACACAGTGACCTCCTTCTATATCCCCACCACGACTTGTTAAGTCACGAATAACATGGAATGAACTCCACCCCATGAAATCCTTAAAGGGCACTTAGTGTGTGTACGGAAATCACAAAGTGACAAAATCAACTCCATGCATGTTGACTCTAAAACCAAGCACAACTAGGATGATAGAAGAGAACAACAAGACTTCATTAAATAAGCCAAATGAACTCCATTTAACTTTATTAATCACAAAACAACTCAATACACAATAATCCAAGTTTGGCTCAACCGAGACCAAGTATTTACATACAAATCACATAGTCCAACTCGGATCCTAAGTAATCTATAACGTAAATACAGATTGAAAGCAAATACTCCCCTTTCGGCACTTCAAACTCCGGCTTACTCCATCTTCAAGAGGTTGGAGATGCTCAGCTCCTCATGGAAGGAAGAATCA
>JANTPZ010131097.1:0-16583 GCA_025593235.1 Vachellia pachyceras
TATGTGTCACATGTTTAGATGTTCATACACATGCCATAAAGTCATGTATGCACATTCACTATGTTATGATTATGTGGTTTTGCTATTGGGATTCCCAAATCTCATCCCCCACCCACTAACGATGTAGGTGCAAGCTCAAGCAAGGGTAAGGAAAAGGTTCTTGAACCTTGAAGATGATGATGCATATGCTTGCTTGTTTTGTGTAAATATGCAAGATGCTATTTTTCTTTGAAGTTATTATGGTTGTAATCTAACTACAACATGAAGAACATATGAATATGGGATAATGCATGCATGGTCATGAGCTAAGAAGGCTAAAGAAGAATAAGAAACTAATCATGCATGTCAGAGTTAAGATCATGAACTAAAAAGAGGTTTTGGTAACAAAAAGAAAAATTGGTCTTCAAAGTTGAAGGGTTCCAAAGGCCTTGAAAAATGAATCTGGTTCCAGTGGCAATTTAAAATAGCAAATGAGCTCCAAATGGAATGAAATTTTCCATTCAAAAACTAGACATACTTATCTTTAAAATGATATAAATTTTGTGAAATTTGGATGTGTATTTTGAGAGTTATGATTTTCCAAAGATTGAGATAAAATCTGGAAACCTGGAAAGAGCCATTTCGAACAGTATGCGGTTTTCGAATAAAATGGCCAAGAATTGGAACCCATGAGTATTTTTCCCCTATAGATCACTTATCAAGAAAAATTTAAAAATTGGAATCACTCAGTTTTAATTTTTCTAGAATTAGTTATGATTTTACAAAGTTGGGCCAGAAAACTGGAAAATGGCACGGTGAACAATACCAACGTCTTTTCCGTTTTTCAAAATCCTAGTTCACAATTTTGGACAAATTTTTGATATCTAAGGCCCAAGAGTGATCCCTAAGTGATCTATAATAAGAGAATATGGGAAAAATAGGAGGTGTCACAGTTGTCATTGACAATTTGGCTATTAAGCACTTCTCTGTTGAGGATCAACGAGAATTTAAGGCTATCGTCTTCGTACTGTTTTAATTGTACCATTTAGTTGTTCCTTTATCATTTTTAATTATACACACTTAGTTGTTCCTTTTGGGTTCTAAATTCATTGTTACTCATGTAAAGTGTAAAACTTTATTAACAACCCCACCAGCTGTCATTTACAACCCAACTAAGCTTGATTAACAATCCTACCAGTTGTCATTTACAACACAAGTAGATGTTATTAACAACTCTACTATACTTCATTTACAACCCTAGCAGCTGTCTTTTGCAACACTACTAGCTGTTATTTACAACCCCACCAGTTCTCATTTATAACCCAAGCAGCTGTCATTAACAACCTTACCAGACTTCATTTACAACCCTAGCAGGCACTATTTACAACCCCACCAGCTGTCATTTACAACGCAAGCAGTTGTCATTTACAACACAAGCAGCTGTCATTAACAACCCTAACAGGCTTAATTTACAACCTTAGCAGACATCATTTACAACCCCACCAGCTGTCATTTACCACCCTACCAGGCTTAATTTAAATCCTTCACAACAGACATTCCCTCCATAAAAACAATGTCTAGACATCTGTACAATAGTTCATGTTTACATCAGTTCTTGCAACCTATATCACAAAATGCCTTGTAACACTCAAGAGGTAGTTCTTCTGTACAACCACTTTTCTTTCGCATGAACCAAGACATGAGAAGACATCCTTCATCTTTTAGTTAATTTGCCCAGGATATAATAATTCTATCAGCAGCATATTTTGTCAAGTCCACGTGCTGCAAAATTTGTACATAGAAGTATTCCATTTGAAAGAGATGCAAAATCTGTACAGCAGCATATTCTCATCAAAATGTCTGCAGCTCAAAATTTGAAGTGCTGCTAGAGCAGCATCTCTCGGCATGATTCAATTCTAATCATCCTACATCCTACAGATAAATCTTTAAAAGGAAAACATTCTTCTTTCAACCTAGATCCTAACAGTAATCAATGTCAATTGAAAAATGATCATAAGCCCTCAATTTAATCACAAGATTCAACACTTATCAGCAAATTATCCTCGATGTAAATCCCAAGTCAGAACTGATCTCTTTAAGTTCAACTGATTTTAACATCCCGAGTCTGTAGAGCACAGAGCCTATTGTCCTAAATCAACACGCTTAAGTTCAACTTCAGGATATTGAAGCCTAGATCTGAGTTTCCTATTCTGAAAAAAAAACCCACAATAAATATGTAAATCACAGTCACAGCAAAGAAGGGATAAAACTTCGGTAATACCTCAACCCCAAGTGTAACGAAGCAATAAGCTTTCCACGAGCCTCCTCAGCAATTAGAGAACTTTGCAGCCGAAGCAAATGGCCGGAATGACTAAACAGAAAAAGGGAAGAGAAATGTGGAGATAACCACGGATGAAGGAGATCAAGTTTTAGGGAAGGAGAAAGAAAAATAATGACGGATGAAACAAGTCCTTAGCTTCTTTCTTCCTGCTGTTCTCCTCTTCGCTTCCCGCCAATCTTTTCAACACTTCAGATTTCAAAACATTTCACAACTAGTGGGTGAGGGTAATATGGACTTTTAACAACTAGAATTAACCATTAAAAGGTCCCTTGGGACCTGATACCAATTGTCAGAAATTTTGGGACCTTTTAATAGTTATTTCTCTTGATTGGGACTCATGACTGATTTTCCCAATTTATTTTATTTTAATAAAAAATCGTAAAGTATACTCCTCGTTTGTACGAAGGCTCGATTGACACACAGAAAAACGAGGTACGGTGCATTACATATAATTATAACAATTTTTAGGATTAAATTCATAAATTTTATTTAGTACCCTGAATTTTCTTAGATACACCCGGTACGCTTAAAATATTTTGTGGCGGAATGCATCTAGTAATCTAAAACATTTGTTAAGTTTATTCAGCATCCTAAAATATTTTTTATGTTTTGGTGCTGGATGTAAAAAAAATGTTATGTTCTAAACATAAAAAATATTTCATTGTTCTTTTTTTTTTACCAACAATATTTCATTGTTCTTGATGGATTCAAAAGAATACTTTATAATATTGGACGCATATGAGAATATAGTTCAAGACGTTTAGATGCAACATAATAATATTTTATATATAGTGCTAAATGATATTGAAAATTACTCCAGGCGTTGAATCACGCAAAACCTAATTTTTAAGCGATACACTCATCGTTTGGGCGAAGGCTGGACTGGCGCAAAAAAAAAACGATTTGTGCATGTTTGTCAATCATGTTGGAAATCATATTTGCATAAGCCGAGATAAATTTTTTCTCACATATTCACCTCGATTTGTATGAAATCAATCTTCTAACAAACTCTCAAACACACAACACAATAGATGACATTGTTTCTTGTGTGCATAGCTTTTTTTTTTTTTTTAAACATGGCTTATTCTTTTTCAGGTAATCATATTTAAGGTATTGTTATATACTAAATGTAAATTTTTTTCGCAGGAATTTGAACTTTATGAGGAATTGATCGCTTCCATCAGACTCAACATCTTGTTAGTTGTGCATAGCTTTTTTTTTCTTTTTCAATTAACGTGAATTTATTGAATTAGTTGACTCAACATTTTTTGCTAAAATGAGACTAACTATAGTATGATTAATAAACTAAAAATATAATTTATAAACTTAAGAAGCTATAACTCAGGTTTAATGTAAATTTAAAAGATTAAATGTATAGTTTAGTTTAAGTAATTTAATAAATGATTTGAAATACTATAACTTCCATGATAAGTGGTATATTATGTTACAGAGATTATATGTTTTAAATTGATATTTAGATAATTTCTTTTACAATGAAAAGTTTATTTTTTGATACACTTATTTTTACATTTTAAAATTTAAACATGTTTTATCAGTTTTTAATTTTACCACCATCATTTAATAAATATGATGGGTTAAGGTTAATTAATTTTATCAACATCATTTAGATTGAGACTAAAAATAAGTTTTACAGCATATGGAATTAAACTTTAGTCAATATTTCACGGCTGCATTTTTTCTGCCTATATGTATATACTTCTTCTCCTCCATTTTCAACTCGTACTAATTTTTTGGCCGATGAAAAAATTTGTACGAAATTATTAGTTCCATTTTTTTTTTGGGAACAAGTTAGCTACCTACTCTTCTTTCGTTTGTGTAGTTGGTATCTTAAGTCAAAGTCTCAGAGATGAATGGAAAAAGCCAAGAATACATAAGAACTTTCCTGTAATCCCGTTTGTATCTTCAAGCCTCAATTAAACAAATTATTGGGAGCATCTTTTATTAAAAAAATTTAGGTTCTTATATCTGATATAGTAAAAAAATCTTGTTTCTGGGGAAAAAACAATCTTGTTTTGATTGAATTTAATTGTTTTATCAAAAAAATTATTTTTTGTTCATGCTTACAATAAATATAAAGTGAAGGTTGCTTTCTCAGAAGTTTAAACTAAAAAAAAAACACGAATCTTTTCAAACAAGAAAGTCATTCATCAATCTTACTATATAATATGTAATATGTAATGGGACATAGGACCATCAAAGAATCAGCCACACCAAATTTGAATGTAAAGTCACTTTGCCTTCATTTAAGTATCTTGAATATTAAAAAACAATTCAGAGCCTTTAAAAAATAAGGACTAGGTTTTTAAAATTCTTAACTTTAATGATTTGCAAAATGTGTAGTTTCTTTGACATCTTTCAGTAGTCTCACCAAATTATGGAACATAATAGGAAAACAAATTTTTATGCATTGGTTATCTTATGCTAAAATACCCAAGACATTAGCGAAACATATAACTCCAACAGGTTTATATGTTTTTTTCTGTTTCAATTTAATATTTAGCTTCTACTTTCATCATAGTCTTTCAATCCTCCTTAAGTCATGGAAGGAAATTGAATAATATGATCACTTGTATGATTTTTTATGCTAATTACATATATCTTTTTTACTGGAGGTAATCTTGTTGAAGACTCTATTAGACACTAAATATATGTACCTTTCTCATCTGTTGTTAAAAGTTTAGTTTACTACGTTGTGAAGAACTAACCATTTCCACTAGATTCAACCTATGGGTGAATTGTATAAATTTTATAATTGTCTAGTAGCAAAGGCTTATGACCACTTAGGCAAATTAAGGAATAAACATGTTTTTATTATGCATATCTTAGCAATCAGACATGTTATGATTAGTAAACATACAGTGTACAAGTCTTTGCTCGTGAAATAAAATACTCACGGGCAGGGCACTTCCATTGACCTCTGTTTTCCTACAATAATTTATACTACTTCCGATCTTTAATATAATAGTCAATTAACTTTTTTTTTTTGTGAAGATTAAGAAAGTGAATTAACTGATATTATTATTAACTTTTCTAAAACTAGTTTGCTTGACTTACTGATACATATTCTAATATTATATATGAGTATTTAAGAATAAGTTATAATTAAATATTTTATTTAGCTTTTTTAACCTTTTTAAAAAAGTTAACTGTCACTTTTATATTAAGAATCGGAAGTAGTATATTAATATATTGATATAAAATAATAATATGACTCCAAAGCAAATGGTATTTCTATTTTTTTATAGCTTTTTATGTTTATCTAAGTGACAAAAGGCTGGTTACATGACTCCATCGCTCCACTTGTAAAATCATCACAGGAAATTTACCATCAGTTTCAAGTAATCCAATTAATGAACAAAAGATTCCAAAGATTGGTAAAATTACCATCAAGCCCCAACTGCAACTGGTCCGATTGTTATTAATGGTTAGTGAGGTTGTTAATAACAACTGGGCCAGCTTTTGCTGAGATCTGATGGTAATTTTACCAATCTTTAAGACCTTTTGTTCATTAATTCTTTTATTTGGGACCTGATAGTAAATTTCGCAATCATCATTTACCGTATGAACATGAGCTAAGGAACCAGACTCCATGTTGGGTTTCATCCATAAGGCTCCAGCCTCCAGATAGTTATTTCTTCATCACATATATGTCTCTAATAAGCGTTCTTGTTTGTGAGGTTTACATACTAGAAAGCACTAAGCTGCATGTGTGAAGGATTTACATCCATAATCGGGCATTTGTTCAACAACATTCTGATCCTCCCATGAATAAATTTACCAAAGCACCACAGTAACCTTAAAGGAGACTATATAAATAGTCTGTTCGAGTTGATATATGTGGATGCCATTTTCTCTAATCCCATCAAAATTTCCCTTGATCTCAAGGCACATTAACCGACGAGTAATGGAATAACTACATCTTTACTCAACTTTAAGGCTTGTGAATCCTTCCACTTAATTGTTTGTATTTTACTTAAGCACAATGTTACTCTATATGATACTTTTTACGTAATCTTAAGTTTACTCTATTTGAGAGATTATTATCGCAATAATTTAATTAATTAACCGAATAATTGACTTACTCAATAGGGTTAAGCCATATATTTGAATAAGATAAGTCTATCATTATGGGAACTCCTAAATCCATCTCTGATGAAGTTATATAAATGAGGTGGAAAACAAGAGCATAATTATTAAAATCAAATTACAGTATGACAGTGAGAGTATGCTCACATATATTACAGCAAAAAGAAAAGAATCAAAGATGATTACTAAAAGAATACGATCATCAAAAAGTCCCACAACAAGTTAGGATTGTGTAGTTATGACACATTCAGGTGAAAAATGACAATAGGTCTATGTTGTTCACATGTTATTCAGACATTTTAACATATCATTTATTCCTTGTTTATTCTCCCAAAGAACTAAAAACATCAAATCACACATAAAAGTTCTCGAAATAAAATCGATGAACGTCATTGTTGTTTGATTAATATGAGACATATGGCCTTAATTTTGGTGGTTCAAAGCCCTGTACCATTTCCCGCATTCTTGGTCCTTTCGGTGTTCAATGGGACCAGTGGCCTTGCGTCTAGGGGCAGGAATCGGCAAAATGCTAGACAATGTGGGACCAAAGAATGTGGGGAGCTAAATGACAACCAAAAGTATGATCCCAGATGACCAAAAAATATAAGCAAGAAGAGCATTGTCCAATTTTTTAATGTCGTCATCGAGCGTGAAGAAATCACCAGCACAAAAAGAGATCCATAGACGAACATGAAGTACATACCAAAGTAAAGTTTGGAAGGAACGTATCTCCAAGAGCGAACAGATTGGGAACGAGAAGCAACTATGGACAAAAATGTTGAAAGAAAATTAATCAGGGCAATCCAAAACGAAAATTAAAGGCAAGTTCCATTTGCATTATTGCTGTAAATTTCACAACCAAAGCTTCACTTCCCTATTAAAGATAATGTCAATGTAATTGACAAGAAACATCAAATCGCAATTATTCGAATAATAAGAGGACCAAGAGGCACATGATCAATTACAAATCCATCTCATGGCCACGGCTCCACTTTCCTGTCAAAGATGTTCCCATACGTTGAAACGTAAGTGTGAAGAAGAAGAAGAGGGAATTGTGACAGCACAAAGAGGGAGACCGGAACACTTGCAAGTATCATAATGGGAAGGAGGCCCCATGAGTAGTTTGAATGCTTCAACATGAGACGGATGGTAGAAAGAAAGGCTATTATCATACTTACAATGGAGATGAAAAGAAAAGAAAGACCCAAAATTAATTTTGTTGGCAAGGATTTGAGGAATTCTTCTTCTGAGTATTTAAAGTAAGGATAGCTAAAAACATTAGAACCGAAGTTGAAGTAGAGAGAAGTGATATTATGGTTGAGAATATGAAAACCTTGAAAAATGGTTGTTGTATGAATAATGGATATCCGATATTTTGATCGTATCCTTTGGGAACCGTAAAAGCTGCTGCAAACATAATGTTCACAATTAAGGCACCAACAACTGAACAAGAAGAGGCTGTATCTTTTATCCATTTCTCTCATTCATTCATTAACTCTTTGTGATTTTCTCTGAACGATTCTTGGGCTATAATACCATCCTTGCCATGCACTAGCTTGAAGCTTGGAGGCGTTAAACTCTCAACCTCCTGCATTTGTTTCAAAATGTACTTCATTTCACATTCTGTTAAAAAAGACTACTACAATATAACCAATTTAGGAGAAAAGTTCAGCAAAGAATAAAGTGGAACTTTGGTTAAAAGAAAGGCCTAATGGAATTTACTATGTTTATGATGCCTTTGAACGATTCTAGAACAAACCTTCAAAGAATGTGAAACTCAAAGCAACATTCTCAAATACTTGCAGACAAATCTTATACAATTTATTAATTTATGCACTACTTAAAAGTATAATAGATTCAATCTTCTAAGAGAACATCCTTAAAAAAATTATTATTGATCTTTCTCTAACCTTAAACCATTGCAATTCTCTTTGCATTTGTAATGTAGGTGCATAGATTCGACTGAGTATGTGAGGATGAGCCTTTTCGGCTGCCTTATGCATCATGATATTTCCATCTCTATTTATAAATGTTAGGAAGGCATTCTTAAAGTGAAGCCCATGGATAAGGTTAAAAGCCCTAGCTTGTCGATGATCAAGAGCTACATAGAAACACTGAAGGAACAGTGGACGGTAGAAAATCTCCGGGATTTCTTTCGATACTTGAAACATAAAATCGACATTCCCTTCTTTAGCTGCAACACACAGAGCCTCATGTATAATTCCCTTTTGGTATGCTTCACTTGCTTTCTTACAAACCAGGCGAACAAGCTCATATGCCTGTGAATGCAGCAACTTTAGCTTTTGTAATTTCTTAACTCCTACATTCATGCGTATCTTTTTAGTTAGTTTATTATTTTAATTTATGAGAATCAAGAGGTATCAAAGTTAGAATCTATACCCACAAAATTATCACTGATGTTGATGAGCCTTTGAAGTAGATCGATCCCTGGTAATTAAGACCTAATCTTTTATACCTCTTTCGAACAAATATTAAAATAAAAATCTTGTATTGCAGATATAACCTAGGAGAATCCTAAATAAATTCAGTTGAAAAACAAAAATCCTAATTTAGGTCTACAATTTTATCAAATCTCTAATAAGGCCTTTAGGCCTTATTTAGTATTTTTAAATTTTATAATTTTGCCTATGTACTCTTTTTCCTCTCTTTTTTGGCTTAACCCTTTTTCTTTTTACTATTTTTTCAATAAGGCATTTCATCGTTACTCCATGTATTCCCTTTATTTCTTAATTTTTTTTGGGAAGCTTGCATGCAAGATAATTCTTTTTATTATAATAATTACTAATATAGTTATATACTTTGTTGTCCACTTGTATATTATAAAATAAAAATTGAATAAAACAGAAAAAATTCAGAATAAAATATCAGTCAATTCAAAACAAAATAGAAATTTACAAATTCTCATTCAAAACTTGTGCAAACCTTTCATAGAATTTTTTTCCCAAACATTCATAATAAAATAGCTACTCAAAAGTTAAGGTTAAAAGATAAATTATTAGAATATACACTTAATATTATTGAAAGTCAACTCAAAAATTAAAAACTGAGACCCCAATAATTTAAGGAGGTGTATATTTCGTATAGGGTGAAGACTCTTTAGGAATTTGTAATTTAAAAATTATCACAACATACATTCAATTTTTGTGTTTAATGATAGAGGGACATTATGATCTTTTTAACAACATTTGGAAATCCTTAATAAGACCTATAGACCTTATTAGAAATTTGATAAAAGTGTAAAATAGAATTTGTGGATTCGGCTAGATTTAACAGCAATTTTCCCTAAGATCCATGTTAATGAAAGAGTTTCGCTTTTTTCTGAGTAAAATTTCCTGCCATGATTTTGCCATGATTTTGACTAATCATAAATGCAAAATTGTAATATTAACTACCAGATATTAATATTATTTTTTAAAAAAAAGCGATGTAAAAGTTACACGTTTTTAATGTCTTCAAATTTATATATTATTTCTATTCTCTTAAGATATTTTTGTAACATACCGGGCTTAGCAAGCTTTGCTTTATCTCCTTGATCTCTATCTTCTTGTTGGATGTCCAAACACACCTTGTTGATAGTTGTGGTTGAATGTATACTTATATCTTATATGGGCAGAGAAATAACGAACGATAAGTTCGTTAACAAAATACATAAATAATGATGATAATAAATAAATAAATAAAATAAGACAACGTATGAAAAACGTGTTCTCGATATTCATTAACTGTAATTTGAATCAAGCTTTGTTGTGTTCTAGATCTTCATTAATTATAATTTGAATCAAGTTTTGTTAAGGCAATATTAAACTGAAATACCAATATAAATTCATTCTAATTCTTTCAATAAGGTTTTAATAATGTGTTACGCACAACAAGTAAATGGCAAACTCAAATGAACGTGTATTTCTACTGAGCAAGGCTGTCAAAAGCCTCACGCAATCATCGATAATGTTTTGGTACAGTAACTAATAACAGAACTGTCAGACTGAGAAAACAGAGAATACCACACAGGGTCCAGAGGAGGGGAATCACAGAAACACACAGAAGAGAGAGAGGTTACATCATACATTCCACCCCTTTTCTGTTACGCTCACACTTATTTATTCTCCCTCAACTTCCAGGTAGTGCGCCATTCACGTGTACTACGACGTGCTTCTTTCTTCGGCACGTAATTGGGTTGGGCCTGATCTGCATGGGTCTCATCTCTCGCGTCCGTGTCTGCATGTCTCGTAACATTGCCCCCTTGTGCTAGAGCGACCTTGTCCCCAAGGTCGAAAGAAGATAGAACTCTTGGAATTCGCCGAGCATCTCCCATGTTGGAGTATCGTGACCGTCCCAACGCACTAATATTTGTTGTACCCACTCGCATGTCTCCGTACCGTCCGTGCATCTAGAATCTCCACCGCTTGCAATAGTGGTCCCTCTCTCTGTAAGTAGTGGCAGAGGCATGTAGGGAATCTCAGTGGGAGCCTCGCACTTCTTAAGCAACGACACATGGAATACTGGGTGTATCTTCGCAGCGGCCGGCAGTTTCAGCTTATAGGCCACAGACCCGATCTTCTGCTTAATGACGAAGGCTCCAAAATAGCGGAGGGCGAGCTTGTTGTGCTTACGGAGGGCCACCGAATGTTGGCGATAGGGTTGTAGTTTAACAAACACCATGTCCACGACTTCAAAATGAACTTCGAATCTCTTCTTATCGGCGAAACGTTTCATCCAAGCTTGGGCCTTTGACAAATTTCCCTTCAGGACAGTCAATATTGTATCACGTTGTTGTAGTTGCTGAATTAAATCTCCCGGTAACTCATCAGTTAAGGTTATGGGCAGCAGAGCTTGAGGTTCGCGCCCATAAACGGCCTTAAATGGTGACATGCCGATGGCACTGTGATGTGTTGTATTATATGAGAACTGTGCCCATGGTAAGTAGTTGACCCATAGACATGGACAGTCAAAAACAAAACATTGCAAATACATCTCTAGGCATCTGTTAAGGACTTCGGACTGACCGTTTGACTGGGGATGGTATGCTGAACTCAACTCTATTCCATGCAAGCGGAAGAGGTTCTTCCAGAACAAGCTGGTGAAGACCTTGTCTCTGTTTGATACAATAGATCGAGGGAAGCCATGCAATTTAATGACCTGCTGTAGGAATGCTTCAGCTACACTTGGACCGTCGAAAGTCGCTTTAAGAAGTATGAAATGGGCATATTTTGATAACCTGTCGATGACCACCAAGATCACCGAGAATCCCTTTACTGTCGGCAGCGAGACGATGAAATCCATCGCTATATCTTCCCATATGGCTTTGGGTATCGGTAAAGGCTGTAATAATCCAGCAGGGTGTACTTGAGATGACTTCGCCTGCTGACATACCAGACAATGCCTCACAAAGAGCTTAATATCCTTTCTCATTCCGGGCCAGTAAAATAGAGTCGCTGTACGTTGGAAAGTACAGAATGCTCCTGCATGTCCTCCTATGACTGATGCGTGGAATTCTAATAGAATCTTCTGAATTAGCTCGCGTTTCTCAGTGGGTACTATAACTCTCCCTTTCCATAATAATACATCGTCCCTTACCCGATAGTCTTTCATATCTGCAGAGTTGTTCTGATAGCGGGCAATAAGCTCCTGCAACTCCTTAGAATCGTGAGTGGCCTGTTGTATCTCAGTCATTAGTGTCGAGTGAATAGTAACAAGCACCATGTGTGATGTTCTGGATAAAGCATCGGCCACAATATTCGTCCGGCCGGGTTTGTACTCAATGGCAAAGTCATATCCGAGTAGTTTAGGGAGATAAGCTTCTTATTCAGGGGTTTGAATGACCTGTCCCTGTAGGCGTGTGAGACTTTCTTGGTCTGTCCGAATAATGAAATGGCGTCTAAACAGGTAATGACGGAACTTCGCCACGGCTTGAGTGATTGCATACAGTTCGCGCACATATGCCGACTGTGCCTGCATCCTTGGAGAAATCTGTTTGGAGAAGTATGCAACGAGGTGCCCCGCTTGACTTAGCACTGCTCCAATACCACAGCCTGAGGCGTCTGTCTCCACAATAAATGTCTTGGAAAAATCTGGTAAGGTCAGAATAGGAGCTTGCATGAGTGCGTGCTTCAACTTATCAAACGCTGCTTGAGTCTCCTCTGTCCATGCAAATCTATCCTTCTGAAGGAGTCTGGTCAACAGGCTTGCCAGGTGAGCGTACTGCCGTATAAAGCGACGGTAGTACCATGAGAGTCCCAAGAATCCTCGCAATTGCTTAGTATTATGTGGCACTGGCCATTGCTCGATCGCCGATACTTTCGAAGGATCCATAGCCACTCCCCTGTGTGAAATGACGTGGCCCAAATACTCCACCCGAGCTCATCCAAAAGAGCACTTGGATTCCTTTGCGAAGAGCTGATGAGCCCTCATGATATCCAGAACTGTCTCGACATGTATGAGGTGTTGCTGCCAAGAAGAACTGTAAACCAATATGTCATCAAAAAAAATCAAAACGAACTTACGTAGGAATGGCCGAAAAATAGAGTTCATGAGAGATTGGAATGTTGCAGGCGCATTGGAAAGCCCGAAAGGCATCACGAGCCATTCATACAACCCTTGATGGGTTTGAAATGCGGTTTTCACGCGGTCTTCTTGGCTCATGGGAATTTGATGGTAGATTAAGATGATGTGCTACTCGGGGATGTATAAAGCTGTCTGAACTTCCCCCATCCAACAATATCTGCACCTGCGTACCTCCAATAGTCCCCATAAACCGGATCGTTGCCTTCCCAGGGGCGCCTGATGTCACGGGCTTAGTATTTACTTGATGAAAGCTCCGTGCGGCCTAGCAAGACTTGCTCAATCCCTTGCTCAGAACTTGCTAGTAAGCCTACAAAGTCTAGACTTAGCTCTTGAGAACTAAGGAAAGACTTAGAGAGAACTTGAGAGATGGAGGCTTGGGAGAATGCTTGTATATTGCTCACAATTGCTTGATGCTTACAAATGAGGGGAGGTGAGGTATTTATAGGCAAACTCCCACCTCCTTACTATTCCCACCTCCTTAATGGACGGTGGAGATCGATTCAATCCGACGGTCCCTATTCGCCTTCTAGAATCCTCTCCTAAAATATCTAGATATTTACATGTTGAATTCTAACATGTGAAAAATGTGTGGAGAATTCTAGAATGGCTAAGTATATACAAGAGAACTCTAGAGTGTTCTAGGGTTCTCTGGAGCGAATCGTGACACTGAGTAGGCATGCAGTGATAGGTAGTGAATCGTGGGTTTGTCCGATTCTGTTGATGCCCTTGCGATGGTTATTCCCTCGTCCCCTTCTAATTCTTCTTCACAGTCTATTAGCATGTACTGGCGGTTTGGGCATTTATGAGTAGGTGTGAACCTTGCGTCACATGTATAACAAAGCCCCTTTTCCCTTCTAATCATCATTTCAGCCGGCGTTATTTGCTTCACAGGGTTAGTGGGCTTCACACTGGGAGTAGCGAGCAGTGGAGGCAACCCTTATTGTGCTCCCATTCCTGTCATCACGGCGTTCACGAAGACTCGGGGTCCAGTTCCCGTAGGGGTGGTAAATGGTCTTGGCTTGGTCTGTCCGGTTGATGTCTCTCCATGGGTGTAGAGTCGGGCTAATTCGATCGCTCGTTGCAAGCTATTAGGGTGTCTTGATATCACTTCCCTCCTAATTTCTGGTTTTAGGCCGCTAATGAAGCAATTGACCCTGGCCTCATCAGAGATCCTTCTGTTCGATTTGCCAGTGTTACGAACTGTCTACAATATTCATCAACCCCCGCGGTCTGTGTCAATTTGAATAGTTTGGATAGGGGTTGCTCCAATAGTGAGGGCCCATATTCTGTCTCGATCGCGCGCGTTAAGGACGCCCAATCGTAGATAGGCTCTCCAAGGGTTTGTGTGCCTATCATTGGTATCAGAGCCGGTTGTCGACGTTGGTGAGAGGGCTACCCACGGAGGGTTCTGACCGGCAGGAGGCTGAGTGAAGTTCCGTGGAGTGCAGCCGACGAGACGTCGGCTCTCTGGGGAGGGTGCATTGATAGGGACTTTGTATGGGCAAAGTCCCACATCGAGTAGTATGGGCTGCTTGATGGGATATATAAGCTCTTGGCTCTCCTACCTCAACAGCTAGCTTTTGGGGGAAGGCTCTCCAAGGGTTTGTGTGCCTATCATAATGCCATGAGGACTAATTAGATATTGTAGAATCTTGTTAAGTGATTTCAAAGACATATCTTTTATCTCTCCCAAAGGCCCCTCTATCAGCAGCTAGTGAACGACAATGTTATTGCAAAAGCTTTTGTCGTGAACAGCCAATGTAGACATTTGAATTGTTAAATTGAATTTGATTATTAACTTGTATTATAATTGAATAACTATAGAGGTGTATTGAGATGTGCAACTTCATTGTAAGAGTTTTGTTGTAAATAATTAATGGAGACTTGTGATTACTAAATTAAACCTATATGTGAGTGACTTGTATTCACGTTTTTATATAGTTTAGGTTCAATATGGTAATGCTGCATACTACAACCCAAAGAATGGAGAGAAAATAACATGGGCAGAATCTACACGTAGTGGTGGAAAAAAGAAAGCAGCAAAGCATTGAAATATATTATTAAATACACAAATACTCACAGTTATAGATCCATCGTTTCCAAAAGACAAGTTCACTTGGATTAAGAATTGCAGTATTCAAGGCTGCGATCTCATGAATTGGGGTCATCCTTTCATTAAATTTCACTAGAAGCAATTCTTCGCAATATTGAAGCAAATTCAATGCAATGTCTGGAAGTGCGCGCGCACATAGTCAAACCATGAATTGACAAGAGGATAAAAAACTAAAGTAATATTACACAAGACTTGTGGTTCTTAAAATAAGCACTAACTGAGAATTGGATTTGATTCTAAATATAATATCTCAATCTATTTTGTCTCCCAAATTTACAATATTTTAATTAGAAGTATCATCATTTATTATATTGCATATAAAAAGGGATTTCAATTGAAGAGTAGTTAATATTAAACAACTTATAAATAACTAACTTAACTAATTTTCTTAATCTACTTAAATTAATTATCTAGCTCTTACAGCAAGTAGTGGAGGTCGTATAGCATGCCGTAACATTGCGCACAAAAACAATAACAAAGAAGCACAGAACCCCTACGGCCTGTGAGGCATTGCAATGGAGTGAGAGAATATAGATAACGTGCCAATTCTTGGTAACCACTTCGGAAAGCCATTATAATTGACAAGTATGCCTCTGTTCTTGTTCACGAGGCATTTTGCAACTTGAGTGCTTCCACTAAGCTCACAAGCCAATCCGAGTACTGTGTTACCAGAAATATCAGGAATTAGAATGGATTTTGGAGGGAGTAATCTGAGCAACTCCTCCACTATGCCCACATGCCCAAATATTGCAGCCACATGAAGTGCTGTTCTGCCACCATAAGCAATTTGTGCAGTCAAGGCATTAGGATTTGGATCCAGAATTGCTTTAGCATCCCTCCAGCTGTTACCACATATAGAATTGTACAAAGCCTCCTTCTATCGTCCTTCCTCACCTGTAATTAATAATCCGCACCATGTTAGCAACAATTAAGGTGTACCTATGTTTAAATTAAGTTGTCTAAGCAAATTATGTACATGGTTAATAACGTGAAAAAAAAATACACGACTTTTCAACAAAATTGCATCTAGTACTACATGCTTCTCATACACATTTAAAATGATAACAAAAATGCCAGGACTATCATATATAATCTAACGGCATTACACATGTTTTTCAGATATGTATAACCTAACATCTGGTGTTTTTTAAATACTTTTCTGATCCAATTTACATAATAGAAATATTTTTTTGCTCCTATTTAGTTAGGCCACATAAAATTTTTGTAATATGCAATTTTACCATTCATTTATTAGTGTGTTGACTTTATTCGCATGGGGTACACTACTAGAAAAATCAGTTTTAGCGACGGAATTAGCGACGGAAAAAACAGATTTAGCGACTGAAAAAAGCAGATTTAGCGATGGAAAATTTCCGTCGCTAAATCCGTCGCTAATAAGAGGGTCGCTAAATTTAGCGACGGAAATAGCGACGGACAATTTAGCGACGGATTTAGCGACGG
>JANTPZ010131101.1:0-18824 GCA_025593235.1 Vachellia pachyceras
TTGAATAAAAAGGCCTAGGGCATAAAATGTCATCAAATAATAAGGACATTTTGGTAGTTTGGTCAAAAGTCAACAAAAAGTCAAAGTTAACAAAAAAAGTCAAAGTCAACTCAAAAGTCAAAGTTGACCAAGGGTAAGGTTGGAATTAAGAAAAAGTAGAAAAAGTGATGACATTTTGGTAATTATGAGAAAAGTAAGAAAGGAAGTGGCATTTTCGTAATTATAGGCAAAGTAAAAGGCAATGGTATTTTCGTAATTAAGGATTTTTAGAGGACTAAAAGACTGAGAAATAATTATTCAAGGTAGAAGTAGTCCTCAAATGCCGGAAACCCGAACTGAGAAAAGTTTAGTTGGGTTATAAAGTAATCAATAAAATTATTATACGATATCTGGTGTGGGCAATTTCGTTGTACGGAGAACAACAGTGCCCGAAAAGCCCAAACAATATTTTCTTAGAAAATTAATTACGGCAAATCCGGGAAGAATTTTGAGGAACAGAAAAGAGCTTGAGAATCAGGGAAAAATATAGAATTTTCCATGTCCTTAAGTCAAATTGGCCGCTAGACGCCCGTTTTACATGATGTCACCTAGGCAAGGAGGCCTAGGGAATGGCGCCACACGAGAGATAAAGTCTCTGAAAAAATAAAAAGGTAGTTACAAGCGTAAAGGGTACTTTACGGAAATGCGTGCCACCGGTTCATGTAACCGAACCGGGCAAAGGTCCAAACAGCAAAATGTGACGCCTAGGGGGTCTGAAAAGTCATTTTTCAGCTAGGATGAGACAAGGTGATGTGGATTAATGTGGATCAAGCATTTTGTTACTTGGTCCCCAAGTTTTAATATCCTCTACACATTCATTTTACATGGAAGTAGTAAAACACAAATCCCTCTCCCTCCCCCTCACAATTTCGTCCCTCCCTCCCTCTCTTGTAATCTGAAATTTGCTCTCCCTTCTCTCTAGAAAACACTCCCTCCCCAAGCAAGAAAGAAGAAACCCAAGCTCCATAACACAAGGTAAGATGTTTTTGCAACCTAATCTCCCTCTTTTCTTGAGTTTGCCACTACTACTACCTTCTCTTGAGTTGTTCCTTGAATGAAGCTCCCTTTTTGAGGATAAAGGCTAGGACTTCAAGAGTTGAGAATGGAAAAGAGAAGGTTTTGAAAGTAGTAAATGGTTGCAAGCTCTTCCTTGAGGGGGTAAAAGATAAGTTGTTGGTTGCTGTTGTTGTTTTAAGTTGTTGTAAAGATTTATGGAAAGCTCAACATTATGGGGAGGTGTGACATACCCTAACCTAACCTTTAGCTTCATTATAACATGATTTAGATTCATAAGGAAGCCTCACTTTGATTAAAAGGTCCAAAAGATGCTATTTGGAAACTTTCAAACTTTTTGAAAGTTACTATTCATTGGTTTTAGGACCAACTTTGAAAATTCATAATTAATTCTAGAAAAATTGAAATTGAGTTCTTCCAATTTCTATTTGAAGCTTGAAAATTCCTTTATAAGGGAAAAATACTCATTGAGTCATTATCTTGGCCAAATGATCCAGTTTAATTCATGAAAAAGCACTGTTCATTTGGTCATTTTTCTATTTTCCCAGGTTTTTCAGTGATTTTCTTCCAAATTTGGAACTTTCTGTACAAAACTCCAAATTCAGTGTTCTTTGGCTTGTTTTAAATCTTGCAATATGAACTAGTTTTTTTTTTTGTAAAATTTCATCTCATTCGGAGTTCATTTGCTCTGTTTCCCAACAGACCAAATTTAGGGGTTTGGTTAACTTCAACATTTAACCAAACTTTCCAATTCCAAACTTTACCATTTGAAACCCTAACTTCTAATCCTCTTTAATCATGCTTAATCATGTAATTAGGGTTCCTTAATTAACACATACCAACCATACATGTATATGTTTTCATCACATATTACATGCCATACATAATTCCCAAAATACTATTACATTACAACATATTTTCATAAACAAATATCAAATTCCTTTGCTTCAAGCATCAAGAACTTTCTCCTTACCCTTGGATGAACTTGTACCTAGAAATGGTTAGTGGGAGAGGATGAGATTTTTGGAAATCTCAATAGCAAAGCTTACTAACCTTGGGACCACTTATAGATTAATGTGGAAATCTCAATAGCAAAGCTTACAAAAATTGCATGACATGCTTTAAGTTAATAATTTAATGTGTAACAAAGCAAAACGTGTACCAAGCACATACCAATGCATATGGTCATAGCATAATGTAGCTCATAAACACATTTCCACAATGTCATAAAGTCATGCAAATCATTAGAATAATTTCACAACATGTTAGGTAAAGTTAGAAATCTTTGCTACCTTTGATTCTTAACTTTGTTCTTGATTTTGTAATCTCCTTGGATCACTTGAAAATTCACCCTCTTGAACTAAATTCCTGCCTACAAAATAGACAATATAATGGCTATCAAACACATGCCATTTCCAATGCAAGAAGCAATGTAAAAGCCCCTTCACCATTCTCTTGAATTTCTTAATCCCTAAAACATCAATTTGTCTCTAACTTTCTCTAATGCTTCCATAAACTTGGGACCACTTATACCCTACACAAAAACTCATTTTGGATCCATTGGAAGCATCAAAATCATCAAAACCAGCTTCCTTCAACCACTTTCCAGATTTGGACGAAAATTCCCAAAAATTAGGAAAATGGTTCTTTTCAAAATTTCAACTCATGCAATCACCATTTCTTGATTCCAAACTTGTTTTATATGTGTTATTTGGCTCAAATACAAATCTTCCATATCAAGTGGAAATTTGGGCAGCACCTCCCCTATTTTCTCATGATTTTCCAAATTTACAAAAATCACAAAACAACTTCAACAACGACAACATCATAATCAATATGCTTCTTTCAACAAGAGGAAGCATTTGCAACCAACAAATGGCTTTAAATCCCTCTCTTTCTCGCTTTTCTCTCAAGAAATCTAGGTTATGGAACTTGAGAAAGAGGGCTCAAAGCAGATTTTGAAACCATGGAAGTTGAAGAGAATATCATAAGGAAGCGATTAGTATATATTACAAGGTATCTTGCTTACTTACCTTGAATTTCCACCAAACTTTTCTCTTCTTTGCTCCCTCAAGAATGGTGTCTTTGCTTCCCCAATTTCTGCCCAAAATGTGGTTCATATGGCTGGAGATGGAGGGGATTTTTCTGCTTTATTAACACACCATTTAATGGTTTTAATGGTTGAGATTAATACTTAGTCATTAAGCTTAGATCTAAGGGCTAAGATTGTGCCACCTAAGGGACACTTGTTAGCTTCTCCTTAGCTCTTTAAAAGTGAAATGATGGCTGACTTTATGGGGTAAAAAATATGGTTGGGCTTATCCAATTAATCCCATTCAGTTACTTTTACCGATTGCACTTTTTACCGGTAAACTTAACTTTATTCCGGTAAATCTTTTTCTACTTTTCTGGAGATATTTTCTTTCTTATTTAATCTCCATAATTCCATCTTGAATATAATAAAATTATTATCTCCAAAATACCCTTTACTTTTCTCAAATTTTACAGGATTAATTTATCCTGTCCAAAATCCCTGAAAACATACAATCGGAGAGCAAAATTCTTTTAGGGCCTTAAAAATACTAAATTTTTCACTGATCCTCTAGCCCTTTTCCTTTTTCCAAAATTCCCTCTAAATATTTCAAAATTAATTTTTGAAATAATTATGTTTCGGGGATTTTCGGGTCTTTTTTGGGTATTTTTCCCAACTTTCGGGGAAATTCGCCATAATTATACACTGGATAATAATTTTATTAAATACTATAAAATTCAATGCTTTTTTTCATATTTTTCTCTAAATTTTTGGAGGGCTCCTGATACCTTAAATAATTATTTTTCCCCTTTTTCGCCCTTCAAAATTCTATAGACGGAAATCGAGTCCGAATCTGGAAAATCCGCGAGTCGAGCTCTATCTGTTGGGCATCTCTAAATTCTTTAGTCAACAGTTGAGTTTTGAATTAGACTTTGACTTTGTCAAGTGACCAAAATTGCCTTGCATATTTACATAATGACCAAAATGCCCTTGTTTCATGCTCACTGCGTCACATGCTTCAGCCAACAAGCATCTTGGCTGAAGCCAATGAAGGTTTGACACTCTCTGTGTCATATGCTTTGGCCAACAAAATTTTTGGCTGAAGCCAACGAAGTCTGGATGCTTTTTGTGCCACATGCTTCAGCCAACAAAAATTTTGGCTGAAGCCAAAGATGTTTAATATCCTCTTGCTTCCTCATTTTCCATACTTTTATCTATGGGCTTTAAATCATCTCATAATTACTGATCAGCCTTCATTTCAATCTCAGAAAAACACGGATATTACAGGAGGTGCTGCCCAAATTTCTTTTGGTTTAAGGGAAGCTGTATTTGAGTAGATCAAAGATAAGAAAAGGGGTTTTGGAAGCAAGAAAACACATGGTTTCATGAGCAAAGTTGAAAACCCCTTCCTTTCCTTATTTTTGCTATTTTCATCCAAGCTAAAGAAAAAATAGAAAGGATATGTTTTTGAACATTTTAATGGTTCCATTGGCTTTAAAATGATGTTTTGTGTAGGGTAAAGCCAAGAGATGGATTTTAGAAGTTTAAGGAACCATAAAAACCAAGACTTGAACTTGTAGGACTCTCAAAAAACCTACAAGAGGTTCTATGCGTTTTTGCAAGATTTATGGCAACTTGTTGGTTGGAAATTTACATGGATCTTATGCCATGGTTTTTAGGGTTTTAAGATCTTCAAGAATACCATTGGAAAAGTCACCAAGAGAACTTAAAGTTTAAAGAAAAGGGAAAAGCTTAACAAAGGTAGCAAAACTACTAATCTCCTTTTATGTTTAAGAAAATGATTTGTGAATGTTACATGAACTTTTATGATGAGCAAAGTGCATGATTTGTGTATGAAATGTGACTTTTGTGCTGTGGCCATATGCATGCTAAAGTGGAGTTTGATGTGTCACATGTTTATGTATTCATATACATGCCATAAAGTCATGTATGCACATTCACTTTGTTATGATTATGTGGTTTTTCTATTGGGATTTCCAAATCTCATCCTCCACCAACTAACCATGTAGGTGCAAGTTCTAGCAAGGGTAAGGAAAAGGTCCTTGATGCATGAAGAGGTTGCCTTTGTTTGCATGGTTCTATGTACATATTTAAGATGATATATACTCTTGATATTTGTTGTGATTGTAACCTCCACAAGAAAGAACCATATGAACGGGTAATGGTATATGCATGAAAATGGACTAAACTAACAAGGAAGGATAAGAGAATAATCATGCATATTAGAGGTAAGTAATGAACCAAAAGAGGCTTGGAGGAATTTTTGAAAAAATTGGATTTCAAAGTTGAAGGGTTCCAAGGGCCCTGAAAAATGAATCTGTTTCAAGCAACATTTAAAAATAGAAAAAGAGCTCCAAATGAGCTGAAATTTTCTAGTCCGAAACTACACATCCTAAGCTTTGAAATTATATAAAGTTTGTGAAATTTGGATATGTATTTTGAGAGATATGATTTTCCTAAGATTGAGTTAAAATCTGGAAAACTGGAAGGAACCATTTCGGACAGTATGTGGTTTTTGAATAAACTGTAGCAAATGGGCAAGAATTGGAACCAATGAGTATTTTTCCTGTATTTCACTTAATAAGAAAAATTTAAAAATTGGAATCACTCAGTTTTGAGTTTTCTATAATTAATTATGATTTTTCAAAGTTGGGCCAGAAATTTGGAAAAAGAGCATGTGAACAGTAACCATGTTTTTCCAATTTTTTGGAAGCTTAAGTTCACATAGAAAGCCCAAATTGAGTTATCCAAAGCCCAAGACTGATTCCTAAGTGATCTATAATAAGAAAATAGGGGAAAAATAGGAGGTGTCACATGAATGCCATCAAGTTTTATGAGGAATGGGGGCCAAGATCTTGCAGGAATGAAGGATTTGTAGGTTAACTAGTGAGGCTCTCCAAGCTTATAGAAATACATTTATTGATGTATGCATTTTTTTATAGTATGCATGGTTTGATTTTATGAGAAAATTTGTTTGTCTTTTCTAATTTTTTTGGGCCATAGTTTTTGGACAATTTGCTTGTAATAGCTCTCTCACTCTCTGTGTTTTTGAATTAGAATTTGGGAGCTCTGTGAAAGAACCACCATCCCTGTTTAGTTTATTTTTTCTTTTTTCTGATTTTTTAATCAAACCAGTTGATGAAAATGATGTGATCACTACTTAGGCAATATTAAAACCATGGTTCGTTCCTGCTGTTCCATAAAGCAGCTATATCTTTATAAGCCACTATTATAAAATAATTCACTGACCAATTTCCCCTTTCTGCACCATTCGGTAATTTCGTATGTTGCAAACCTTAGATCTGGACTACTCCAAAATAGTACCATATAGTAGTTATTGTATGTGAGCTCATGATGGGGTGCCTTTGGATTCATACAAGTTCCCCTTTGCTCTGCTTCTTATGATTGATGTGGATGCTTGATTTCTCCAAGAATGTTGTTCATGAACTGTGTTGAAGCTTCTAAATTGGATATGCCTTTAATGAAGCAAAGGACCTTATCATGTGTTTTTTCTGTAGATTGATGCAGAGACAATCACAGAAATTGGAAATCCTAAGGAAGAAATATGCGAAGCAGTGGAGAGACTCAAAGTCCAATTGCTTGTGCTTGGCAGTCATGGCCGAGGAGCCATGCACAGGTTCTCAAACTTGATTTCTGTTGATCAATGCCATAACTAACAACGTCTATAGTGATTTATGCACAAAAAGAACTTGAATTTAGAGAAATTCTTAACAAGTTTCTTGCAAAGAGAGGGACTTTTCAGTATATTGTTGGTTCTTTTCTACTAAAGAGTTGGTGGTTCTTTCATAGAGATTGACTCTGAATCTCTAGAATGGTAAGGCTTTTTTTCCTTGTTATTCTATTTCTCTCCCAAAAAATAATGTCTTTGAATTCGGTTTGTTTGTATAAATAGGGGATGATATGCATATGCTAAACGGGCTTTCCGTTACCCGTTCAAACCCACCCATTTATTGTTAGCTCATTTAAAAGAGGTTAAACAGGTTGATGCATGGGTACAGGCTAGCCCGTACTTGTGAAATGTTTAACGGGCGAGTAACTGGCTAGGGCACAGGCTGCCCAACCCGCCCGTTGCTCTCCCCTAAGGGATGGGTTTTGATTTGAGTCTTAACCCCTGTTCGAAAAGCACAGTGGACAATTTTTCTGATCTTGTGTGTGTCAAGTGTTGGCTGTATATGCATACATATTGGCTCTATTGTTGGTGGAAAAGAAATCGATTGGAACCATTATCATGAGTTCACTCATATATGTGTGTGGCGTGCATATACCCTGTGTGTATCCGTATATTTGCTTCTGCTCGGCCTTTTTTATCTCTAAAACTAAGTTTCAATTATCATGAAATTGGTGATAAAGTATGGAAATTATGGTGGGTTAAAAAGATTGTCATTGAGGTCTAAAAATTGGTGTTGGAACTTATTGTGAAATAGCTGACTTTGGGTAACCTTTTAATTAGTCAAATGGTCTTCGCTGGACATGAAATTTGGTAAACAAATAGTACTCATGTCAAGCTTTAAAATGAGTCCTAGAACATGTTGATTGGAAAAGTATATTGGAAGTTATGAATTTTACAAAGTGGTGCAGAAAAACTGGAAATTCTAATGGTGCAGTAGAAATTTTGTGGGTTTGATGAGTTGAGAAGAAAACTATGATTCTAGTTATTATTTTTATTTTATAGAAGATGAAAAGATAATTAAATAGAGCTTTGAAGCACTACATTTGGAATTTTGTAGATTAATTTATGAATTTTTAAAGATTGATAAAGGAAACTGGAATTTTCTGGGTGCTAGAAATGTATTGCTTGCTTAAAAAAATTTGTTTATATATTAGTGATAGGAGTGGAAGAAGAAGAAGACAAGTTGGAAGCTAAAGAATAGCAAAATTATACGTTAAGAGCCTTAAAGGTGAGTGAATGAAGTCCCATTATATTTTTTATAAATCACATTTTACTATCTTCATATTTTATTATTTGTTACCACATTTTGAGCATGGTTTTATTGATAAAGAATTATTGGAATTATTTCATCTTCTTTTTTATGTTATGAAGAGAGAGGTTGGAATGATTCATTTAATGTTATTCATTTGTTTCCTATTTTATTTGAATTGAGTATTTGATCTCTAGTCATTTAAATGTCAAATTTAACACTCAAGATTATGTAATTGGTGGCGCAATCCCATTGTCGATCTCTAAGGAGTTTAGATGTCTCTATGCAATTAGTTAGCAAATTAATTCAGCAAGATTAGTTCCATAATTCTAATCTGGATCAAAACCATTATCTAAACTATTTTGTATTTTTTTTGTCAAATTGCAATATGATAAATTGAAAACAAAGAAATGAAGTAAGGACACAAATGCTTCCTAAGAGCTTATGACTCTACCTTCACTGCTTATAAACAAATTGGCTCTCATATGTCATAAATCGTAGTTAAATGATTTAGAATACTTTCTTAAATTTAGACGATTATATTTATGGGATGTTATTCATCGAAAATTTACTTTTGACTTCAGATAGCCCAGTTGGCCCTAGACCACTGGTTGAACAGTGAGACCCTCGTCATGGGACGTTACACACTTTTGCTTATGTAATTTTAAAGGTTAGATGCTCCACGTAGGCTATAGGTAGTATCCAGGGGCTTCTCTATATTTCAGGAAATATGTAAATACTCTAGTGGAGCGTTGCTTCAAATGTTACTTAAATTTTCTGGTTATTGTAGAACTTTCAGGAAGTATATCCTATAGAGGAGACTCTGCTGAAATTTCTACAAGAATTGTAATGTTAATATATTTCATGCCAAAATCTTGGAAAATGAAAATGTACATTATGTTACTTAGCATTTTGGCAAATAGCATATGTCTTTGATCCTAGGCTTACGGAGTGTAAGATCTTTAATAATCCGTGTCAGTCACCTTTAATTTCCAGCGTGTGACAACAAGTAACTTTTCAAGAGTTCTAATAATGTTGATTTCATCAACATAGACAACAATTATAGTAAACTTATATATATTTTCATAAAAATGAACATTGATTGCTTCAATCCATCCAAAAACTTGTCTAATTGAATTTAATACTATTCTCGAGAACTTGCATTTAATGTTTCTATCATCTTGAGTCCTTCAAAGACTTTCATATAAATGTTACTGTCAAGTGTGCCATATGAATGTACAGTTATAACATCTATGAGGTGTAAGTCAAGCCCTTTATTTACTCTGGGCTAATCAAATAATGAAAAGCAATCATATCTAGTACTGATGGATGAATTTTTTCTCAACCTATACCAGGTATGTGTGTAAAGAATTAGACTATAAGACATGCCATATATTTATCATTTTTTAATTTTCCATCTCTCTTTCATACAAATACCCATTTGTATTGAATTAACTTTACATCTTTAGTGTAAGCAATAATAGGTCCAAAAAATTTTCATTTTTTCAATGACATTAATTCTGCATTAATGTCCATCCATAGGGTCAATCTTTTTTTATTGGCGTTCAACAATGGATATTGGCTTATGATCCTGATTATCATTCATTACATCATATGCTATTTTATAAGCATCAACGTTGCCTTTATTTTGATCCCATTGGATTCCATTCATGATATAATTTATCGAGATCTCATTGTTTTCAAATATGTCAGATACCTTAGTTTCTTCTTGGATTACAATAATCTCTTCTGGAGAAAATAACTCTTGAGGATTTAGCTCTTCCAGAGCAATCAAATTTCTTTTAACCTCGACTTTACCATCTATATTCTTGGCTCATCTTTTCATTCAAGGATTTCTATCTTTTGGACCGATGGGCCTTTCACGCTTCAAGCATGCTTTGGATTCATTCATAATAGATTGTCCTTCTAGGACATTGATTCATATAGGAGCATTAATAATTGGGATAGGTAACTTTATCACTCTATATGTCAGTAAATACTTTAGGCATTTGAATAGTTAAATTGTTTAAATGAACTATTTTTTAAATTTTCTATGCACATTTTTAAACAGAGCCAACAACAATTCATTCAAGATATTCCCTTTATCCAACTTCTTATTTTCTCCCCCCTAATATTGGGAAAAGTAATTTGTCAAATAATACTCAACAAGTCTTGTCGTAAAATTCATAACCAACATATATTCACATCCTCCTCTAAGGACCAATTTTGGTGTGTTGTGGTGGTTTTGTATGAACATATATTGCACACCCAAAAGCAATCAAATAGAAATTATTAGGTTTTTTTATCAAAAACCTTTGCAGGGGGAACATTCAATAACATGTTAGCCTCATGTGAATTAACATCATGATAAACCTCAATATTTTATATATTTTTAGCACCTAAACTTAGTCTATTATTACTCATTATTGGCTTAATTGGGTTTAATTAAATAATTATTATGTAAAATGGCAGTTATATCATCTTAGGAGTTTTGAATTGTTTTGACTCTTAGATGACTTGGCACTAGGGACTTTAGTTTTTTTTTGGTACAGATTTAAAAAAGAAAAGAAAGAGGAAGCCCAAATCCCTAATCTCACATCATATGCACTTGGGCCCCCACTATTCCATGCTTTTCTCATTTTTCAATTATGGGACAATTCATTCCAAGGAGATCACTCACATATTGGGCTGCCACTATTCCATTCTTGAGACCATGCCACCACCCATCCATTAATCCTATGCTCATTCATTTTTTCTCCTGGTAGCCACTGCCTGGAGACAAGCACACATACCTCATTCAGCCATTGATTCATTCCATAGCCTTGCTAACGCACACATACCTCCAAGACACCACACACAAACCACCGCCATCTTCAGTTCACACATAGCCATGGAAGTTTCAGATTTTAGGGGAGTTAATTTCCCAACCATGAGCGACTAGATTCATTATCCAACGGTGATGATGAAGCTAACTAGAATCCTTGAATAACTGGGGGAGTTCTTTGAATTTTAATTTCACTTTCTAATCTCTATATGTGTAGATTGTAATTCTAGGTTGCTAGATGTTATGATTTATATGTATGGAAGAGGATTATGATCGGTTGATATAATCTAGATTGTAATACTTGTGTTGGATTGATATTTTGGATTATGATTGGACTATAGCACTTTTATTATTCAATTTGAAATCAATTGATTTGTTAGGTTTCTAGGAATTAATTAAAGGTAAAGAGGATCTTTTATCAATCTAACATGAGCTAAGCACTAAGATATTCCTAATTGATTAATTGAGTCTTTATTTAGATTATATTAAAAAGTTAAAAATATTGATTAAGAAGGTTCTTGCTAGTCCTTGTGTTTAGTTAAAAGAAGAACTTAACATTGAAATTGGACAAGGAAGGTTAGTGGATTCAATCACTTAGGATATTCATTTTATAGAATTTAAATACATTCATGTAGTTTAATTAGATAGCGGAAAAAAACTCACTTAATACTTCTTGGTTAATTTGTTATTTACACTAGATTACTTAGTAATTAGATATCGATCTAGGTTAGTTGCCATATATTGCATTTAGCTTAGTTTTATTTGATAGCCTCATGATAAGGCTCATCACATTGCTACATGCCTTATGCAAATTAACATCGATGCATATAAAATGACTAGTCCATAAGTGGAATGTAGGAGATTATATCTTATGTAAAAGGTTGAAACCATTTAATCAATCATTTCGCTAGTCCATTTTACGTATGAACATGAATTGCAAGATGTTCAACATGAATTCTAAGGGACATGTAATCCTCCTTAAGGCTAGTGAAGTAAATTCACTAATACTATCAAGACATAGTTTCTTGGTCGGATAATCATGATTATGTACTTTTAACCATATTCATTGAGTAAGGAATCTTGCAAACTCCGGGTTGCAAGAAGTTAATAAACAAATGTCAGATCATTTAATTGATGTATCAATTAAAACCAGATTGTAACTAAATGGTTCCCTATGTGGGTTTATTGTCCCACAAATATATTCATGTATAGTTTAACTTTATGAGGGCCTAATAATATATTTTCCTTTGGAACATGCAGCACATGAGAAATAGCGGTATCTATTTACACTTAGGATATGTCCACATTTATTCTCAATTATTTTTGGAATCATAATTGAACCAGGATGGTCTAACCAATCATGCCAAAAAAAAAATTCATTGATAAACTTCTAGTTTACTTTTGTCAAGCCATTAGCTTGTATTACTTAACTTCTTATTTTTATTAGTAAATTTATGATTTATTATTACATGCCATAATTAAATTCATTAATAAACTGCTGGTTTACATTTTCATACCAAACATTAAATTCATTGATAAACTTCTAGTTTACTTTGTCAAGCTGTTGACTTGTATTACTTAACTTCTGGTTTGTATTAGTAAACATTGTTAATGCTTTATTTTGATGATAACAAAATTATTTCAGGAATTATAAAGTTTAAATTGTTGATGATTTGTTCTTAGTGAAACACTCGAGTTTTGAGATCAAGTCATCAAGTTTGTATGAAAGTATTGAGAATACTCGAGTACTGTGCTTTAATACTTGAGTATCAAGGTTTTTCATAAGTTAAAAATCAATACTTTCAAACAACACTTGAGTTCTTGTTGAGAGTGTTGATAATACTCGAGTTTTTGAACTTTAATACTCAAGCATTGTGAGTTAAAATGTTTCTGAGATTCAACACTTTAAGTGAAAACTCAAGTATTAAGATGAAGTGTTACAATCACTCGAGTGATCTTTTGAAACATTCGAGTAATGGTATTAAAATTAGAATACATTCTTATGAAACTCAAATATTGTGTTGAAGTATTGACAACACTCGAGTATTGTGTTGTAATACTTAAGTATCAGGCTTTCTTTTCAAAAGAATACTCAACACTTGAAGCAGAATACTTGAGTTACAATGAAAGTATTGGCAAAACTCGAGTATTGAGTTCTGAATACTCGAGTATTGAGTCAAAATACTTGAACTTGAAGTATAATACTCGTGTTGTGGAGGAAGTGTTTCCAACATTTGAGTGCTAGTTTTCAACACTCGAGTGTCGGGCAAAATTTTCAAACGAAAGACAACACTTCAAGCATAACACTCGAGTATTTGATGGAAGTATTGACAACACTCGAGTACTGATTTTTGAACACTCGAGTATCGAGCATATTTTCTCACAAAACACAACACCTCCATCAAATCACTCGAGTAATGGTAAGAATGGTGACAACACTCAAGTATTGAGATTCTAACACTCGAGTATTGTGACATATCAAAAAAATTTACTTCAAGTTCTCATCTGAACACTCGAGTAGTAATTGGAAGTATAATGAACACTCGAGTACTAAATCAGTAACACTCAAGTATTAGTATTCAAAATTCAAAATCTTCTCAATACTCCCAGTAAACACTCGAGTAATTTCAAAAATCTTTTAAACACTCAAGTATTAAATTAAAACACTCGAGTATTATCCAAATTACTTGGCTATCACTCGAGTATTACTTTTCTCAACGGCTATTTTTCTCTGACAGCTTTTTACTTGCTCTGCAACTTTCCTTATTTGTGATTAACAATGTTTAAATCTCACCTACCTTCATAAATGTATAAGCACAGAATGATAGAAAGAGAAAAAGCTATCCACGCCTCTTGCAGACAGATTGGATAAATTTAGCCGTCGTCACCAATACTACTGAAACACATTTAATGCAGCATCAATGGTGAAGACGAAGAGGTGGTTGATGAGAGTAACGGGCATTTAAATGTCTCCAACGGCATTTCATTACTTTTCAACTATAAAAGGACCGAGAATTCATTACAGAGGACACATGAGCATTTATACAAGCTTTCAAAGGCATTCATTATATTCTCTGTAAAACTTGCAATATTCTTCTAAGCTTCAGCATTAAATATCTACTCTTTGAGAGAGTTTCTTTGAGCATTACCTTCTGTAAATCTGAGAAAAGTTCAAGGTTTGGATCTTGAATCCATTGAGTTGTGAATTTGTCAGAATACAGAGAGCGTGAGTCTCTGTTTTATTGCATATAGTGAAGGGGAGTGTAAATCTCCACTGTAAAGGCATTATTAGCCTTGTTTGCTGTTGATAGTGGATTTGGAAATCTCAGAGGTGCTCTGAGGATTGGACGTAGGTCAAGTGGACCGAACCAGGATAAATCTCTGTGTTAATCATTCCTCTCTCTTGGTGACTTTAATTTTATTATGTGGTTTAAGTTTAATTTTGTTTAATTGACCAATTCACCCCCTCTTGGTCAAATCCTACGCTAACAAACTTCTGGTTTACTATCTCATGACTTACATTAAATTCATCAGTAAACTGCTGGTTTATTATTGTATGCCAAATATTAAATTCATCAATAAACTTCTAGCTTACTAACACATGCTTTCTACTATGCTCATGTATAGTACAGGCCATAATAAAAATGGAAGAAACTTGAAATGTAAAAATAGATAGATATAAAAACAACAGTAACAAAAATGAAGTTAACAACAAAATAATACACACATAGATATATATATATATAAAGTTATAGTGCTGTAATTATAACCATAATTAAATGAATACAGCTTATAGCTATACTGTAAGGTAGGAAAAGACATTACACATCTTTTTGCTATATATTTTAATGTAGGAAAAACATATGGCATCTGACCAAATGATATTAAAATGAGATCAAGGTTATATAGCTTCTAGTCATATAACTTCTATTTCCATTTGGTATCTATTGTTGCGGATATTCTGAAACTAAAAATGTTTCTTGTAGATTTGGTATAGAATACATTTTCAATGCACAATTTTGTTCATTTAGGTAACATAGTATTGACACTCCTAAAGCCTTCAATGTATATACTAACCGCTACTAATTAGTAGTGGTTCACGTTGAAACCGCTACCCTAATCGCTGCAAAAAGAAGGTGCATAATCGGAACTTGCATAGTTTAATAGCGGTTTGTCATAACCGCTACAAATATGATGACTTTTTTGAGTCTGCAACAGTTCCTTTGTAAATAACTGCTACAAAATGCGATGCAAACACAACATGATTCCCTGGTAACTTGCGAAGTTTAATAGCGGTTTAAATAACCACTACTAGTTTCGAAGGAGCTGGTGACTCTTTAGTTCTGCAGTGGTTCTTTTGTGCCCAACATCTGCAAAATACGCTACAAACATTGCACGCACCCTTGGAAACTTGCACAGTTTAGTAGCGGTTTTGTGGTTTACAAAGCCGCTATAAATGTTCCTCAAGCTGGTAACATTTCGGTTTTGCAACGGTTTCTTTGTATAAGAACCGCTACAATATTGGTGCCTAGTTCCCGCCAATTTGCGCAAAGCAATCTCTATGTTTGTAGTGGTTATTAACTGCTACTAACTCCATCACCTCATTTTCATTACCATTTTGTAGCTCTTTGAGAAAAAACCGCTATAAATAGTGTAGTTTAGTAACAGTTATAAGAACCACTACAATATAACCACTGCTGATTGTACTTTTTTTTTAATAGTGACTTTACAAGTAAGTTTTTCAAGTGGTTTCACAACTTTGCTCTTGCACCTTGAGCTCTTCCTTGTGCAAATAACAATCCTACATATAATATGATGCATTAGGCATCAAAATTAAGCCATTTCCGATGCATTATAACAACTAAAAATTCATAAAACTCAATCTTGGCAATTTTAATTCTTAAACTTCTAAATTGTTCAATTTTGATTCTAATGCTTCCAAATCTGTTTCCTCACTTATTCCCTACACAATTTTTCCTTTTAAATCCATTGGAAGCATCAAAATATCAAAAACTAACTCCTTCCTTAAAAAACAATAGCAATCCGAAAATGCATAGAAATTTCAGCAAGTGCGGTTTTCACTCTCTGTCATTACACACACGCATAAAATCATTCCTAGACCATTTCCTATTGATTTAGCAACAAAAAAACACTCCTCCTTTATAGATCAAGTTTGTGTAACAGGGACCCCGTGAGGGTTTGACATCAAAACTTCAATATGAGCTCAAATCACTTCAAACCAATACCAATATGTTGCAAATTGCATAAGAAGTTGATTGGTAACCTTTGATTGATCTAATTTACTCTCTTTTTCATTTTATCTCTCTAAAACCTAAAATTTCAGCAGCCCAAATACACCATAATATAAAAAAGTATACCATTCAAGAGGGAGAGAAGAGCTTGTAGATCAATTTATGAAAAGAATTGAGCTCTTACCTTGATCCTTGCTTGAAATACCTCTCCTTCTTACTCCTCTTGAAGTGCACGTCTTCCTCATATCTCTTCGACTGGTTTTCGTCAAAAATGGCAGCAAATGAAGGCCTAAAAGTGTTTACAAAATCTGTCTATAAGTTGTAAAAAATTGTAGGATCCACTTACACTGACATAGTAACTTTACACTGATGCAATCTACCACTTTAAATTAAATATCTTTCTTATTTTTTCTCTTTGAATATAAAGTCACCAAGTGGCACTCCTCATGTTCCCACAATCTCCTTTATAAAAGTAAAATAGCTTTAGAGTTACTTTACCCAAAAATTTTCTTCCGAAAATATTTTTCGGTTCACTTGATCAATTTAGTGTCCTTAAGAATTCCTATAATTTCTATACTCTTATAATCCTTTTTCCTTCATCAATTCCCATTCTAGATGTGTCTTTAATTAATTTCTAAAGAAAACCCTATTTCAGGCTTTTTCAGGCCTTTTTCTTCCGTTCTGGCAAACCATTTCTGACTTTCTCTTGAAATCAATTTTATAAAATACTAGACTTTCTGAGCTATTTTTTTACTTTGAAATTAAATATTTGAGGCCTCTGGGTGTTTTAAATAATTATATTTGATTAATAATGTTATTAAATAGCCAAATGTTTAACCTTTAAAATTCCTACAAAGGTTATTTCAGTTATTTTGACTTAAACTCGGCCTCAATTACTAATCAGTGATTTTACTCTCTATCTTTTCGTGCCATAAAAATTTTCTGATACTTTGATCAAACTTTAACCAAAATACCCTTGGATTTCATAAATGACAATTTGGTCCCAACATTCAAATTTATGCTTCCATTCTCAAATTTTAAAAATGTCATTTGGGTCCCTAATTTTCCAAAATTCCTCTTTTACCTTCCGGGCCCATAAATAATCCAAAGTTACCCATTTAGTCTTTATTTCTAGTTACAAAAAACATGAACATTAAACACAATGACACATGGCAAAAAATAGATACACAAATAAATTATTAAAAATGAAAAAATTAAAGTTGATCTCAATGGTCCAAATTTTGGTGCAAAGCCCAACCCAACAAATGCACTCACATAACTAGAGCTGGTAATTTGGGCCGAGCCTATCAGCTCAGCATAATTAAGCTCACCAAATATTTTTCATTTTTATTATTAAAAAAGTAAAAAAAAAACTTGGGTGAGAATCTCAGTCTCTCACCCAATGTAATATTCCAAAATTTGTAAACAAAAATAAAGGCCAAACAGATTAGCTACGAAAGGATTTGAGCCCCATAGATAAGAAAAATAGAAAGGAAAATTCCTATAGACAAGAAAGGATGTTCGACAAAGTCCCTGGTCTTGAGGATTTTAAGTAGAAATGACTAAAGGGCAAAATGGTCATTTAGCCTAATAATAAGGGTAAAACAGTCATTTTGAATAAAAAAGTTCAGGGCATAAAATGTCATCAAATAATAAGGACATTTTGGTAATTTGGTCAAAAGTCAACTTAAAAGTCAAAGTTGACAAAAAATGTCAAAGTCAACCAAGGGTAAGGTTGGAATTAAGAAAGAGTAGAAAAAGTGATGGCATTTTGGTATTTATGGCAAAAGTAGAAAAGGTAGTGGCATTTTGGTGATTATGAGGAAAGTAAGACAAGTAATGGCATTTTTATAATTAAGGGATTTTGACGATTCAGACAATCGAGATGTAATTATTTGAGGTAGCAGGAGTCCTCAAACACCGGAAACCCAAACTAAGAAAAGTTTAGTTGAGTTATAAAGTATTTAATAAAATTATTACCTGGTATCTGGTGCGGGCAGTTTCAAAGTACGAAGAACAACAGTGCCAGAAAGCCCCTAAAAATATTTTCTTAGAAAATTAATTTCGGAAAATCCAGGAAGAATTTGGAGGAGCGGAAAAGGGCTGGAGTATCAGGGAAAAATATAGATTTTTTCCATGCCTTTAAGTTAAATTAGCCGCCGAATGCACATTTTACGGTGTTACACGCAAATCGAGGAATTTTGACGAGTTACAAGGGACACCCAGAGATGCTATGGGCTAGGACATGATGCCACCTAGGCAAGGAGGCCTAGATAATGGCTCCACATGAGAGAGAAAGTCTCCGAAAAAGTAAAAAGATAATTACCCGGATAAAAGGTACTTTACGGAAATACGTGACATCAGATTAATTAACTAGTCAGGATGGATCTAGTCAGCCCAACCAAGTCATTAATGTGGTGGTTGAGAGTAATTATGACATATTTTTCACTCACCACATGGGCTTGACAAGTGGCAAGATCACAAGCTTCAAAAGGAAAACTTAGCCATTAAGTTTAAATCCTAGCCATTCAAATTTCAAAAACCGCCATTCTCTTCCTCTCTCTATGGTCTGAAAATTCTCTCCTCCCAAGCTCTCAAAAACCATCATTCTCAAGCCAAGAAGAGGAAGCTCACACAAGGTAACAAGCTTAAGCACCCAAATCAACATCTTTTCTTGAGTCTTGCAACCTCTTTCACCTTTC
>JANTPZ010131105.1:0-16404 GCA_025593235.1 Vachellia pachyceras
GTAATATCCACCATTTTCTGTAAACTGAAATAGAGGCCAAACCGATAGATATGAGATAAGACAAGGCCCAGAAATGAAAGTACAGAAAGAGAAGATGTCAATGGACCAAAGAGACCCTGGTCAATTTAGTCTTAAGGCTTTGAAATTACTAAGAATATAAGCCAGGGATATAAATGTCATTAAGTATAAAGACCAAGGGTAATATGGTCATTAGATAAAAATGGCTAAACCAGCAGTCAAAAGTTAAGTTAGAGCCCATGGATAGAAAGTACAGAAAAAGTTGATGCGGTTGGGCCAGAAGTCACAGAATCAGATTTGGCCTGGTGGATGGAAGTTGGTAGGAACTTTAAAGTTAACCGTGCTCGCCCTGGAGCAATTTCAGGATGGGTGACCCCTGGGAAGGGACCTATTTGTGATTTAACAAGAGACCAAAGGCATAAAGGTCTTTCAGTATTAAAAGTAAGGGTAAAATGGTAATTTTGGAAAAATAGAGAAAGTAAGGGAAAAATGGTAATTATGAGAATATGGAAGGGCATGTTGGTCATTTAACAAGTTGAAGTCAAAAGTCGATGTTAAAAGTCAACCGTTGACCAAAAATTTACAGATGCCCAATAGACAGAGCTCGACTCGCAGAGCACAACCGTGATTCACGGATTTTCTAGATTTGGATTGGATTTCTATCTATATAATTCTAAAAGGAAAAAGGGGAAAAATAATTATCTAATGTATCAGGAGCCCTCAGAAAATTTAGACAAAAATATGAAAAAATCCAGTGAATTTTATAGTACTTAATAAAATTATTATCTAATGTACAATTAAGGCAATTTTCCCGAAAATCGGGAAAAAGACTCGAAAATCCCCGAAATATAATTATTTCAAAAATTAATTTTGGAATCTAGAGGGAATTTCGGAAAAAGGAAAAGGGCTAGAGAATCAGTGAAAAATGTAGCATTTTTCAAGGCCCTAAAAGAATTTTGCTCTTCGATTACTCGTTTTTAGGGATTTTAGACAGGATAAAATAATCCTGTAAAATTTGAGGAATTCAAGGGGTATTTTGGGGATAATAAATTTTCCATATTCAAGAGGAAAATATGGAGATTAAATGAGGAAGAAAATATCTCCAGAAAAGTAGAAAAAGATTTACTGGAATAAAGTTATGTTTACTGGTAAAAAGTGCAATCGGTAAAAGTAACCGAATAGGATCCAATTTGGTTAATGAAACCAGATTTTTACTATCAAGTTACAACCATAATGACACCTTTTTACCATCCAATGAGGAGCAAGCAAATGGCATGTGTGTGACTTCATTGTAGCCCTTGGATTATACTTAGTTGCTAAGGCTTAATCTTAGCCCTTAATTCATTTAAGTGGAGACTTATTAAACATGATTTTTCTGCATTCTCTCCACCATTTTGCTGACTTCTTCAGCTGCAAAATAGAGAGAAAGAGAAGCCATTTCTCCAAGCAAGAAGAAGAGAAAAGCTCTTGAGAAATCCAAGGTAAGAGGAGAATCTACCTAAAGCTATACATGAAATTCTTCCTTGTTATCTCCTCTTCCCTTTCCATGGGTTGGAATTTTGATTTGGTCTCTCTTTCTCAAGTTTCATGGTTAGGGTTCTTGAGAGCCAAAGTGAGAAAGAGAGGGAGTTAGAGCTAATACTTGTGTGCAAAATACTCCTTGTATTGTGAGGAGTAAGTTGGTATATATATTGTTGTTAATTGGTTGTTGTTTTAAATTTTGGGATTCAAAACCCTAAGGGGTTATGCTGCCAAAATTTTTATGGAATGAGGAAGAGTTGAATTTAAGTCATACTATCCATGGGAATGAGTTTAGAAACAAGAAAATGATGATAGATACCATGGAAACTTGAAAAAGAATCACTTTCTTTCCACTTGTGAATTTTCGTGCAAATCTGGAAAGTGGACAAAGGAGTGTTGTTTTGGTCATTTTAATGTTTCCAATGGCTTTAAAATGAAGTTTTGTGTAGGCCATAAGTGAGCTCAAGTTTTGGAAAGCATTGGAAAACAATAAGACAAGTGCTCTAAGATTTATGTAATTCAAGGGGAAGTTTAAGGGAGTTTTACTTTAATTTTTATATTGGAAATGGCTTGTGTTTAATGGCATAATGTCATGAATTGTGTAGGCAAGAGTTTGGTGCAAGGGATTAATTTTCCAAATGGCCAAGAAAGCATTTAAGCTAAAGGAAAATTAAGAGTTAAAGGTAGCTAGCAAGACCATCTAACCCTACTCTAAGTTGTTTTGAAAATAATTGATGAAATATGCATGAGTTGTTGAATATTGATTATGATAGGTGTGAATTTGTGCTTTATATGCTATGGCCATTTGCATTTATATGTTACATGTTGCACTTTTATACATTCACACATATGCTTAAAGTTGTCATGCAATTTGTGAAATGCGTTAGATAGTTTTGCTATTGAGATTTCCAAAAATCTCATTATCCCCCCAACCAACCATGTGGGTACAAGTACAAGCAAGGGTAAGAGCAAAGTAAATGGTGATTGAAGATGCTATGTGATAATATTGCTTGTGAAATTATGTAATGTTTGGAATTTAAATTTGATTATGTTGTATAATATGTAAATCAAATTCTTACTTATGTGGTAGCCATGATGTAGTGAATGTATGCCTTAGATATTCACAAATTCATGGTTAATCATGATCAAAAGAAGCCCAAAAGATAGCATGTCAAATTATGAAGTTAGAAAGTCACAAGTTTGACTAATTAGCAAGTGTGAAGTTGGTCAAACCCCATATTTTGACCTATTGTGAAACAGAGCAAATGAACTTCAAATGAAATGAATTTTTACAAAAAAATATTTCATATTTCAAGATTTAAAATGAGCTAAAGAACAATGGAATTGGAGTTTTGTATGAAGAGTTATGATTTTCCAAAGTTAGCGAAAAATCATAGAAAAACCTAGGAAAAATGAAAAATTGCCAAATGAACAGTACATTTTTAAGTATTAAATTGTATCAATTGGGCAAGCTAGTGACCCAATGAGTATTTTTCCTATGTAGAGGAACTTATAAGCTTCAAATAGAAATTGGAAGCACTTGATTTCGATTTTTCTACAATTAGTTATGAATTTTTCAAGTTGGCCCAAAAAGCTGTGAATAGAAACCCTAAACTTGAAAATTTTTATTTTTCACTCTTTGGTTACTCTAAGTCACTAAAGGCCAAAAGGTGCTTCCAAATGGATCTAAAATGAAGCTAAATGCAAGGTTAAGGTGTGTTACACTTGTTTGGTATCAGAGCAAAGGTTTGGGATTTGTTTGGAACAATTATGCATTGTTATTGATATATGTTGCACTATTATTCAATATGCCTATGAAGTTGAGATGCCATTAGCTAAATGTTATGTTATGTATTGGTTACCTCTTATGGATATACGTTAGATAGCTATATCTTATTTTCATTATTATATAAATAAATGTGACTGGCTAAACATGAAAAAGCCTATGGAAATGGCATAGAACAAAGGGAAGGAGTGTGATTTTGATAATTTTGATGCTTTCAATAAATTTAGAAGGTAAAATTGTGTAGAGCACAAGTGAGAAATCAATTTTGGAAGCATTAGAATTATTCTATAATAAACCTCTACATTTAGACCTATGGAAATGGCATGGAGGTATGTTAAAATGTCACATAATTATGTTGAAAAAAAGTATACATAGCAAGTCAAGAAATGAGACAGTTGGAAGTGACAAAAGGGGTCCAATACCCTTATCAAAACCATGACTCGAAGTAATAAAGAAAAAAAGTAAAGGAAGTCCAACTTCTTTGAAAATTTTTCAGAAATATAGTTCACATGACAAGCTTTAAAATGAGCCAAACCTTGCTGAATTTAGACTTATTTTTCAGATACTAAGTATTGAAGCTTATACTCGAGCATATCATTTCCAGGTCATAACTTTCAAACTCACTCTGACCCAAAACACAATTTTCAACTTGTGATAGCCATAACTCTCTTAATTTAACTCCAAACTTTGCTTTTAGTATATCATTAGAAAGCATTTTGTGTTTACTTTCAAATGCAAGAAGAATCATTTCTAAATCTGTTGTCTTTCAAAAGTTATGATGGCTATAGTAAGCAAAGGTCAGTGATAAAGCATTCAATCTGACCACCACTTTAGAAATTTATATCTCCTTCATATGAAATATTTTGATGTTGTGCTTGGTGTATATGAATCGGATTTGGAGTCTAGCTTCATACAAAACTAATTTCGCATGTGAAACTAAAATATTGAACGTATATTGAGCTAGAAGTAAAGCATAGCAGAAAAGAGAGATCATACTCAAGTATGCCTTCCCGTACTTGAGTATTAACTCAAAAAATCCTCATACTTGAGTTTTTACTCGAGTATGGCTTCAAGTGTTACTTCATGAAACTCCAAAAACTTATCATACTCAAGCGCTTGAGGCTATACTTGAGTGTAGTCTTCAGGAAACAATTATGAGCATCCAAATCAAGCTTAAATGAAGGATAATTCAATGTATGATGAAATAATATCTATTTGAAAAATTTAGCCTTCAAATTGAATTATTTAAACACATCATTCTCCAATTTCAAATCCAAAAACTTGAATCTTGATGTTCCCATTTTATCTTACAATGCAAGTTCTTTCTTCAATTTATCAACTTCTTCTTGATCATTTTCCATACTTCAACTTGGCAACTTCTTTCCTTTCTTTGATTAAGTTACATAAGAAATTTACATTAAATATAAAAGTTAGTCAATATCTTTTATATTTGGCATCATAAAAAATAATCATATCTAACATGAGTTGCTACCAAAATTTTTTGAAATGTGATAAAAACATGGTTAATTGAAAAATTAAATATATAAAGTACCTAGAGACCCCTAAGGGGTTTTTTTGTTTAAAGCTAGGCAAAAGGGATGGCCTTTCACAAGCTTGGCCCAATTAAGTCTAATTAAAAATGGAGGATGATTTTTGTAACCCAACCCGTTTGTTCGTAGATTTGGGTTAGCCCCAGAGCCTTAACCACATTTACAAGAAATATTTTTTCCACATCTTTTCAAATAAGTTAACCTTATATAATAACATTTTTAATTTGAGACATAAATTTTATCAAATAATTTTATTCATAAATAAAATAAGTAATTGTTAACAAAATCCTTCATGAGATAGTGTTTCTACCTTTTTATTATTCAATATATATTTATTATTTACTTCTCTTTTGAATATAGAATAATTTGCATGATTTTCGAACATCCTCAAATACAATTAGATAATTGTTTCCTTTGTTTATCTTACATCAACGAAAATGCTTCTATCAAACTTATAAACAGAAAAAAAATCTTGTATCAAATTATATATTTTTGAAATTTGAGTGGAAAATTGTTAAATTCCATAAGAAGTACTTTGGTGCTTTAAATTCATAATGGTTTGTAATGTATACTATTAAAGAGTTGAAGTCCTTGGTGCCATAGGAAGTTCTAGCTTAGTCACTTTCTTCTTTCCTCTTGCCAGAGGTTTGTGTTTTGAAGAGAATGCCAATTTGCTCGGTGAAATGCTTTCAGTCTCAGAGTCTGATGGTGCAGAGGCAGTAGATTGAGAGGCTGAGAGCATAGGTGCCTTCCCCTTATCCTTTAAAATTGATTTAGGTTAACTTGTGCTTGATTTTTATACCGAAGGCGCCACCGTCTCCTCAAAGGGCTCGGCAATCTGTACTTTCTTGGAAGCAGAAGATGATCTGGTTTGAGAGGGAGTGGTAGATGCAAAGTGTTTGCCTTTAGAAGCGCTAGCAATGACCTTAGTGCGTACAACGATGGAATAGAGGAAAGAGTATCGTAGGTGTCGCTTGAGGATTTTGGCTAAATGTGAAGTAAATTTGGAGTAATTTGGTGTGAATATAGAGAGATTTGGTCAAAAATCAGTTACTAGTAAGAGTTGTAACGGTTTGGGAGCAGATGCAACCATTCGGGGTTGAGAGGATTTGAGAATATCAAGTGGTAGGGTTCGAGTACTGACAGGAAAAAGGGTTTAAAGTCACCAGAATATGTCAACACTCGAGCATTGACCCTCAGTGTTCGAGTGTTGAGGGAAAAATATGAACAAACAGGCCAATACTCGAGTATTAGTACTTAGTGCTCGAGTATTGCCCCCTGGTGCTCAAGTGCTGTGACACAGTGCTCAAGCATCGAGGCTGGAAGATGAATATATGCTTAAGAAAGGTCCAATACTCGAGCATTGGACTTCTAATGCTTGAGTGTTGAGCTCCAGTGCTCGAGCATCGAATTTAGCACATGAACAGACACCTTTTGACATACCCAATACTTGAGTATTACTTTCTAATGCTCGAGCATTGTGGTTTCTGAGCCTAGAAAACTTACCTTGCTCGAGCATTGAGATTGAATGCTCGAGCATTACCTATGCTTCCTCACTTTGCTTGAGTGTTAGCTTCCAATACTGCATCAAATGCTCCTAGTTTGTTCTAATACTCAAGCATTGCTTTATTTATGCTCGAGTATTCCGTCTTGCTTCCAAAATTTAAACCTATTGCTTGAGTATTTTGATTTCTAATGCTGCAAGTGCTTATTCAAACAACAGTAAAACTTTGACAAAATACTCCAAAGCTTAAGTTAGTAAATGTTTATCATCAAAATAGCTACAAATCAACATTTTACTTACAGTTCGTTGGGATTTACTATTCCCAATTCCCTTCTGATGTTCATGATCCTTGGCCAATGGTTTTGTGAAAATGTCAGCTACTTTAAGATATGTTGGAACGAACTCAACTTTGATATCTTTCCTCTACATATAGCTACAAATCAACATTTTACTTACATCAAAACAGCTACAAATCAACATTTTACTTACAGTTCGTTGGGATTTACTATTCCCAATTCCCTTCTGATGTTCATGAGCTGTTCCTTGGCCAATGGTTTTGTGAAAATGTCAGCTACTTGAAGATGTGTTGGAACGAACTCAACTTTGATATCTTTCCTCTACATATAATCCCTGATAAAATGATGTCTAATATCAATATGTTTAGTCCGAGAGTGATGGGCATGATTCTTTATAAGACTAATGGTACTGGTATTGTCGCAGTATATTGGAATTTCATTAAACACCATTTCCAAATCCTGAAGTTGTTGTTTTAACCATAGTACTTGAGCACAACAACTAGCTACATCAATATATTCAACTTCTGTTGATGATAGAGATACATTTGATTGCTACTTGCTAAACTAGGATACCAAGGCTCCTCCAAGAAATTGGTATTGACCACTTGTGCTCTTTCTATATGATTTGTATCCAGCATCATCTGAGTTTGAATAAGCGATTAATTTGTCATTTGCTTCTTTGGATGCCAAATGCCAAAGTTAATTGTTCCAGCAAGATATCTGAAAATCCTTTTCACATTTTTAGAATGTGATTCTTTTGGTGCTGCTTAATACCTAGCACACATTCCAACACTGAATTGAATGTCAGGTCTGCTTGTTGTGAGATAGAGTAAAGACCCAATCATTCCTCTGTATCTCTTGATGTCATAATCTTTTCCATTTATATCTGTATCAAGGAGTGATGTTGAACTCATAGGAGTGTTAGCACTTTTGCATTGGTCCATTCCAAATTTCTTCAGCAACTCCTTCAAATATTTGGTCTCATTGATAAAGATGCCATTCTTTCTTTGTTTGATTTGGAGTCAAATAAAGAAATTTAATCCTCCCATCATTGGAATTTCAAATTCTGCCTACATAATCTTAGCAAACTCTTGGCAAAGATTGTTATTAGTTGCTCCAAAAATAATGTCAGTCAAAGCTTCCTCAACATTCTTAGGCTCCATTTTTTAAATGAACGCTAAAAATTGAGCCTTGTTAATAAATCTTTTTCTGGTTTATACACCTTCATTCAACTCTCCAATTACTTGATTGATGGGGTGATTACGAATGTATTTCCAAGCTCCTGGTTGAGGAGATTGAGGATGTTCATCTGATTGATCTTTTTCAAAATATGTGATGGTTGACAATCAGTTGAACTATCCTTGTTTACATTTTCAAAACCTTTTGAAATAATAACTTCTTCATCAAGATTAGGCTTTACTTGAGTATCAATTTTAACAAACACTACATACACTGATTCCTATACTACACAGGTATGTTTGTTGAATACTCTAAATGCTTTACTCTTGTTTGAATAACCAAGAAATAGACCTTCATCATGCTTGGGATCAAACTTACCAAGGATATCCTTACCATTGTTGTGAATGAAGTATTTGCTACCAAAGATATGCAAGTGAGATAGATATCCAAGTGTCTTTCCCAGTAAGGTTCTAATGTATGCTCTGTTTGAGATGTAACAGGCTGTGCTCAAATCATCTTCCCAAAACACTTGAGATGCTTTCTTTTCTATCATCATTGCTCGTGCCGTGTAATCGAGAACTCTGTTTTTCCTTTCTTTTCCACCACTCCATTTTGCTGTGGAGTCCTTGGAGCAAAGAAGATGTGATTGATTCCTTTGCTTTCACAATATGCTGCAAAGTCTCCATTGTTAAATTCTCCACCGATCTATTCTAATGGAAACAATGGACATACCTTTCCTATTTGGACCTTTTTGTCAAATACAATGAAAAGCTCAAAAGTTTCACTCTTAGATGATAAAAATATGGTCCATGTGAATCTAGAGTAGTCATCAACGATTACTAATGTATAGAGATTTCCACCTAAGCATTTTTACTCTAGCAGGATCTATTAAATCCATGTGAAGTAGTTCAAGCGGCCTCTTTGATAAAAGCTTTGTTTTTGATTTAAAAGAGGATTTGGTTTGCTTTCCCATCTGGCAAGCATCACAAACCAAATCACTTTAGAATTTTAACTTTGGAAGCCCTTGAACTAATTCATTCTTGATTAATCGGTCAAGCTAACTCCTGTTAATATGTGCTAAACGTTTATGCCACATCTGGCTTTCATCAACTTGACTAATCAAGTAAGAGTTTATAAACATCTTTTCAAAATTAATAGTGTAGCAGTTACCATCACTAGGAGCTCAGAGTTGAATGTTCAGCTTTTCTTTATCAATTGGAAGATCCTTTTTTATGATGAAGTATTCCTGAGAGTCAAAGATTACCCAATTGTCTTTGTCAGCACTTTGGATCACACTGAGAAGTTTATGACAAAGTCCTTCCATACGATACACATCTTTGATTGGTGCTCCATTTTTATTTACAATTTCACCAATTCTCGTAATCCTTCAAGATTGATTTCCTCCAAAGCTTACTTTTCCACCATCCTTGGCTTTCAGGCTGACAAACCTACTTTTGTCACCTATCATGTGTCTTAAACATCCACTATCAATATGTCATTTGCTAGCTTTGGATGTTCTAAGACAAACCTGCGAGGAAATCATTTGATAGTTTCAGGTACCCAAGTTCTGTTGGGTCCTTGCAGGTTAGTGTTAGGGACTTTTGAAAAATTTATCACTTTTGGTACCCACTTATATGTACCTAAAAGTTTATTTCTTTTAAAATAATATGAAGAAGTTTTATGTCCATTTCTATTATAGTAATTACAGAAGGCAAAAGGTTCTCAGAATGTTTCTCAAGTTCTTTAACTCTTTTTCTTAGAAAACATAATTCTTTTGCAAATTTTAGTAGTTCAGTATGCATTTCATCATATTCAGTACGTAATTCATCATAGCTAGGTTCAGAACTTAACTCCTCTACTTCTGAGTCTTCTTCCTGGGCCATGAGACAGAGATTAGCTTCCTCCTCAGCTTCACCCTCTTCTTCATCTGAGCTATCACCCAAGATGATAGGACATACGCCATTTTCTTCTTGAAGAATTTGGTCTCTTCTTCTCTTTATCTTTGCTTTGAGCTGTAAGTGTGGAAAATCAGCTCTAACATGTCTAGGCTTGTTGCACTAATAACAAATGATCCTGCTTGATCCTCCTTTTTGTGGATCATCGAGTATTTCAATTTTTCTTTGCATACGTATGAATTTCCTGATGACTATTGCTAGTTCTTCATCTTCCACGTCAACTTCCTTATCCTCTATTTCTGACTCTTGTCTTCGATGGTTTTGAGAGCCAGATCCTTTTTTCTTTTCTTCAATATTGGACAGCTCCTTTTTGAATTTTTGCTTGCTCTCGTACTTAGCAAGACTTCCAAAATGAGCTGCTACTGAAGTCATTGATTCACCTCGGGATTCTTCAATAATGGCTGTGACCTTAGCTTCCATTTTACTGGATAAGACATTTAGTATTTTCTTACTTAGGAGCGTTGATCATATGTTTTTCCAAAGCTGCCAGTTTGTTGATAAGATGTGTGTGACGCATTTAAAACTCAACAATGGTTTCTTCATCTTTCATTTTGAGTAAGTCATACTTAAGGGTCAGCATGACTCTGCTTTTTTACTGCGTCTGTACCTTCATAAGCTATTTCTAATGCATCCCACATTTGCTTTGCAGAAAGCAGGGTGCAGACTTTGAAGAAATCATCTTCATTCAATGCTGCCTGTAACATCAGGACTGCTTTTCTATTGAGATGTACCCTTCTTAAGTCTTCACTGTCAAATTCAGCACGTGTCTTTGGAGTCAGTCCATCTTCAACTTTCATGGGCACGTAACTTCGCTATTCAAATACATCTCATAAATCAATGTCAGCGACTAATATAAAATTTTGAAAATTTGATTTTCCAAAAAGAAAATTTTTGACTATTAAATGCAGGAGGTCTAATGATGGAAGCTCCGTTTATGAGTATATGTTTGCCAAATCCTGCCATGATCACTCTTGAGATAGTTATTGTGACACCTATTTTCCCCCTATTCTCTTATTACAGATTACTTATGAATCACTCTTGGGCCTTAGATATCAAAAATTTGTCCAAAATTGCGAACTAGAATTTTTAAAAACGGAAAAGACACTGATAGTGTTCACAATGCCATTTTTCAGTTTTCTGGCCCAACTTTGAAAAATCATAACTAATTCTAGGAAAATATAAACTAAGTAATACCAATTTCTAAATTTTTCTTGTTAAGTTAACTATAGGGGAAAAATACTCAAGGGTTCCAATTCTTGCCCATTTGATAGAGTTTATTCAAAAACCACATACTGTCCGAAATGGTTCACTCCAGTCTTCCAGATTTTACCTCATCTTTGGAAAATCATAACTCTCAAAATACACATCCAAATTTTGCAAACTTTATATCATTTTAAATCTTAGGATGTGTAGCTTCTGAATAGAAAATTCCAGCCCATTTGGAGCTCGTTTTCCATTTTTAACTATCACTTGAAGCAGATTCATTTTTCAGGGCCTTTAGAACCCATTTAGCTCTAAAAACCAATTTTCTTAAAACTTCACCAAAACCTCTTTTTGGTTCATTACTTGCCTCTAATATGCATGATTATTCCCTTATCCTTCCTTGTTAGTTTTAGTCCATTTTCATGCAACAATTACCCATTCATATGGTTACTTCTTGGGGATGTTTAGGGGTTACAATCACAACCAACATCAAGAGAGTATATCATCTTAAATATGTACACAAAACCATACAAACAAAGGCAACCTCTTCATGCATCAAGGATCTTTTCCTTACCCTTGCTTGAGCTTGCACCTACATGGTTAGTTGGGTGGGGGATGAGATTTGGGAATCCTAATAGCAAAATCACATAATCAAAACATTGTGAATGTGCATACATAACTTTATGGCATGTGTATGAACATGTAAACATGTGACATGTAACACTCCTTATTTTCCCCTAGAAGCTTCATATTATATCACTATTGAACCACTTTAGGGCCTTGGATAACTCAAATTGACCAAAGAAGTGGAAATAAAATTTTCAAAATGGAGTCACTATTCATTTGGTCCATTTCCAGATTTCTTGCCCAACTTTGAAAATTCATAACTAATTCTAGAAAAATCAAAATTGAGTGGTTCAAATTTCTATTTGAAGCTTATTAAGTGATCTATAGGAGAAAAATACTTACTGGTTTCAAAACTTGCCCAATTGATACAGTTAATTCCGTGAAAATCCTGTTCATTTGGTAACTTTCCAGTTTTCCAGATTTTTCTCTTAACTTTGAAAAATCATAACTCTTTATCTACACATTTCAAATCATTTGGACTTTTTTTGCTATTTTTCATCGTCACTTGAAAAAGGGTAGATTCTAGGGTTGTTGGAACTCCCTTACTTGAAACTTAACTTTTCTTTAAAAATTTACCAAAACTCTTTTTGGTTAAAACTCAACCTCTAGCAATGTATGACTACTTATCTAACATTCCTTAGCATTTTAGTATGTTCTCATGCATATATTGGTATTTCTCTACTTACTTTATCAAGTAGAGGTTTAAGATTACATAACTACATCAATATTCAAACATAAAGTTCCAATCATGCCGTATAAAATTCCACAAGCAAGAGCATCATCTTCACTCATCCATAACTTTACCCTTACCCTATCCTTGAGCTTGTACCTATATGGTTGGTTGGGGGATAATGAGATTTTTGGAAATCCCAGTAGCAAAACTTTCTAACACATATTATAAAATTGCATGACAACTTTCAATATAAGTGTGAAATCATAAAAGTGCAACATGTAATAATGAAATGCATATGACCATAGCATACAAAAGCACATATTTACACTTTCATTCATCACAAATTTTCAACACAAATCATGCATAATTCATACACATTTTCAAAGCAATTAAGCTTAGGGTTAGAAGGTCTTGCTACCTTTTGCTCTTAACTTCCTTGTGACTTGAGGCTTTCTTGTCTAACTTTCCCAATGAGTTCTTTGATGTTTTAACTTCTTAAACATCATACAAGAACATAATTATCAATATCAAGTTATGTACAATGCAAGATGATCACAAAAACGCAATATAACTCCCCTTGCTCTTTTAATGTATTCTAGGGCTTGGAAACTTATCTTAATGATTTCTAATTCTTCCCAAAACTTGGGCTCACTTATACCCTACACAAATCCTCATTTTAAAGGCATTGGAAGCATTAAAATCATCAGAATCCAGCTCCTTCCTTACCATCACAGATCTGAATGAAATCTTCCTCAAGCACAATAACATGATTATTCAATCTTTCAACATATATACCCACTTATTCTTGATCCCAAACTACTTTTCATGTGTTGTTTGGCTTAAATACCATTCTCCTACATCCAATAGAAATTTTAGCAGCACCTCCCCTTAGGGTTTGCCATTCCAAAATTTACAAATCAACCAAACAACCACCAAACAATAACAAGCTACACACCAAATTACTCCTTGCAACACAAGGAGTGTCTTGCACATGATTATTAGCTCTAAATCCCTCTCTTTCTCCCTCTTAACCTCAAGAACACAAAATTTGAATCTTGAGAAAGAGGAGGTTAAATCAGATTTTGAGACCATGAAAGAGGAAGAGAAGATCACAAGAAGCAATTCTATGTATAGCATAAAGTGTCTTCCTTTCTTACCTTAGAGATTCACCAAACTTTTCTCCTCTTTCTCCACCTTGTAATGGAGTCTTTGTGCTCTCAATTTCCAGCTGAATAGGTCGGCCAAAATGGGCTGAAGATGGAGGGAATTTTCTGTTTTAATACTCCACCATTTAATGAATTAATGGTTAAGATCAAATCTTGCAACATAAGCTTAATCTAAGGGATATAATTAAGCCACCTCCATGACATTTGCTAGCTTCTCATTGGGCCTTCAAAAGTGAGCAATCATGATGGTAACATGGGGTTAAAAATCTGGTTTGAGTAACCAAACCAGATCCCCTTCAGTTACTTTTACTGATTACGTTTTTTACCGGTAAACATAACTTTATTCCGGTAAATCTTTTTCTACTTTTCTGGAGTTATTTTCATCCTTATTTAATCTCCATAATTCCCTCTTAAATATATTCAAATCATCATCCTCAAATTGTCCCTTGATCAAAAATTAACAGGATTATTTTATCCTGCGAAAACTCCTGAAAACGAGCAGTTTTAGAGTAAAGCATTTTTAGGGCCTTATAGTTTTCTACATTTTTCATTGATATTCTAACACTTCATATTTCCCCAAAATATTTTGTAAATTGTTCCAAATTAATTTTTGAAATAAATTATATTTTTGGAGATTTTTTGGGCATTTTTCCTCATTTTCGGGAAAATCGCCTCAATCGTACTTTAGGTAATAATTTTGTAAAATACTACAAAATTCACTGAACTTTTCTAGACTTTGGTTTTTAGTCTTAGAGAACTCCTGACACCTTAAATAAATATTTTCAATCATCAAATCTTTAAAATTTCATAATTCATCATCCAGACCGAATTTCAACAATCGGTTGAATATGTGGTAATCAGTGAGTTCTGCTCTATATTTTGGGCATCTGCTAATTTTTCTGATTTTTGGTCAACAGTTTGACTTTTTGACTTTGACTTTGTCAAATGACCAAAATGCCCTTACACTTTCTCTTAATGACCAAAAGACCCTTTCACAGTCTAACTTTTCATAAATTCCCATTTTTGCCCTTGACCTTTTGGCCCTTGATCTTTTGGGTTATAATTCCTGGGGCAACTTCCCAGGGGGTCACCCATCCTGAAATTTCTCTAGCAACTTTTTCCATACTTTCTATCCGTGGCTCTATATTGACTTTTGACCACTAGTTTAGCCTCTTTATCCAATGACCATATTGCCCTTGGTCTTTATACTTAATAACATTTATGTCCCTGGCTTACATTCATAGAAATCTCAAAGCCTTAGACTAATTTGACCAGGGTCTCTTAAGTCTACTGACATCTCCTTTTTCTGTACTTTTATTTTTGGGCCTTGTCTTATTTTATAACTATTGATTTGCCCTCTATGTCGGCTTACAGAAAAGGGTGGATATTACATGACACATCAAACTTCACTTTAGCATGCATATGGCCATAGCACAATAGTCACATTTCATACACAAATCATGCACTTTGCTCATCATAAAAGTTCATGTAACATTCACAAATCATTTTCTTAAACATAGAAGGAGGTTAGTAGTTTTGCGACCTCAAGGTCCTAGCTTTCCTTTAATCTAACTTCCAAAGTGTTCTTGGTTCTTTTTCAAGATGCTCTTGGGAACTCTTAAACCCCTAAAAATCATGGCATAACATCCACATAAACATGCCATCATCAAAATGCAACAAAACTTGCAAAACACATAAAACCCCCTTTTTGGTTTTCTAAGTGTCTTACAAGTTCAAGACTTGATTTTTATGGCCCTTTCAGCTTCTAAAATCCATCTCTTAGCTTTACCCTACACAAAACATCATTTTGAAGCCAATGGAACCATCAAAATGCTCAAAAACACATCCTTTCTATTTTTTTCTTTAGCTTGGATGAAAAAATAGCAAAAATAAGCAAAGGAAGGGTTTTTCAACTTTGCTCATGAAACCATGTGTTTCCTTACTTCCAAAAACCCTTTTTCTTAACTTTGATCTACTCAAAAACACCTTCCCTTAGAGAAAAAGAAATTTGGACAGAACCTCCCCACAAACTTGAGTTTCCCAAAATTTTAAAACAACTCAAACCAACCCACAATAACCAACAACAAAGTTCATACTACTCAAAGAGTAACTTGTAACCCTTTACCACTTTAAAACCTTCTCATTTCCATTATCAACTCTTGAAATCCTAGCCTTCCTCTTCCAAAAGAGAGGCTCATTCAAGGAACAACTCAAGAGAAAGGTAGTGGAAGTTACAAGACTCAAGAAAAGAGGAAGATTTGGTTATTAGAAACCTTTACCTAGAGTTATAGAAGCTTGAAGCTCTTCTTTCTTGCTTGAGGAGGGAGTGATTTCTAGAGAGAAGGGAAAGAAAATTTCTGCCCAAAGAGAGAGAGAAAGTGGCTTGAAAATGAGAGGGAAGAGAGAGGGTTTGATTAGTTTAATGTGGTCCTTTGTAATTTGTGTTATGGAAATTAAAACTTGGAGCCCAAGTTGGAAATACTTGCTCCACATTGAGCCACATCACCTTGTCTCCTCCTAGCTGAAAAAGCAACTTTTCAGACCCCTAGGTGGAATATCCTCATTTTTTTGGTAACTAAAGATGATGGCTAAACGAAGGGCTACAGAGTGTTTAAGGGTCCAGAGAATAAATAGAAGTATAAGAGATGCCAAATATGCCATTTTACAAGCAAATAAATGTAAGGGCAAAATGGTCATTTTGATAAAAGTCAAGGGCATTTTGGTAATTTTGACCAAAATACCGAAAAATGACCTGAGGCACCAGCAGATAGAGAAAAAGTCATTGATCATCAATTGAGACTCAGTTAAGGTTAAATGGACAAAAATGTCCTTTGTGGAACATTTTTACGATAATTAATATTCTGGCTATTTAATGAGTTTTAGCCAAATATTATTATTTAAATTGTCCAAAGGCCTCATAAATGTA
>JANTPZ010131109.1:0-44625 GCA_025593235.1 Vachellia pachyceras
TAATGAGGACTTTGAGGGAGGTTAAGAAGAACCTCAAAAGGTCTATTCCGACCTAAATCGCATGTCCTCGTTCTCATTCAATTCAAAACATCAAGACTGTGATTAAGAGGTCGATCAACCCTTCTTCCCCGCTATGGCATGCAATGAGAACAATCATATTTAAGAATAAAAAAAATATATATGACATAAGTGGGAGCTATGTCAACAACAAAACTGATAATGAAACTACATAATTCTATGTGAATGTCGTGATAAAGTATCGTGCAGCCTTTAGAGCTACAAGCACATTCATCTTAACAACCATGTGGGTTGACACAGTAAAGAAAACAACGAAACTTATGCTGAACAAAGACAGATTGAGGAAATAAAAGTCGATTATTGTATTGTAAATATCTAAAGACATATTGTGCTTTAGATTTATGTGTTTACACTCTGTGTTTTGTTAATATGTTTATAACATGACTTGGTGTATGATTATGACTAAATCCATTGTGAAATGTGACATGTTTAGTTTATGTGAATTGTTGTGAAATCGTCATTGTTATTCACATAATTTGTCACCTTGTAACACTTTTTGATAAGTGGGAGCTTTTAGAAAATGAGACTTCTAAAAGTTGGTGATTCAAGAAGTACTTATATATAATTCTTGAAAGAAAATAATGTAGTTACTAGTGTTTGTGTGATGGGAGGTACAAACGTATTCTCCTGATCGCAGATCTAGTAATCAAATTATATCCTTGTCAAGAATAATATAAGTATAAGACATTACTATGATGTGCTACATAAACGCTAAAAACTCAGCTATATGAGAAAACATTTATTGATAAAATACCCCGTCACCTCAGACCAGAAATTGGCAACGAAAAGCATAATTGCTGAGTTAAATGAAGGGGGTAAGCTGAATGGTAACGACTGGTATATCTGGCACTGAAAAGTGCACCTATATTGGAGGAAAATGAGGCCCTTCAGCCACTAACCACCATTTTGATGGAACATAAAATTGGGACTTCAACCTAGCGCAAAGGAAACATGGAGTAATACCAGTATGAAAAAATGAGAACAGTATTGCAAGAGTTACCCTACTGAGAATGATGCTAAATGACCTAATATGTCAATTTGAAAAATGTCCAATTGCATATGCCATGTGGGTAGCTCTCAAAAAAATAAGTTTGGTGGAACTTCGACCACTAAGCTTAGGACGCTGACAATCGAGTTTGACACGTATAAGCTTCCAGGTATTACGTCCATGAAGAAGCACCTTCGAAATATGTCAAACATGATTAGAGAACTCCAAGAAGTTGGACTAACATACCAGATGAGCAGCAAGCACAGGTTGTGATCAGATCACTTTCCCTAGTTGGGAACTTATGAAAGTCAACTTAACCCATAACGATAACATCATCACTTTTAATGATGTTGTGAAGCACTTTGAGTTTGAGGATGAACGCCTGGGGTCATATAAGACTTCTGGGCATGCCTATTGCACCGAGGATATAGGCATTTCCAATCCCAAGCCCGATTTTAAGAAGGGTAAGAAATTTCGTGGAAAAGGCAGGAAGGATGTCTCTAAATTCAAAATGGGCGAAAGTAAAAGTTGATCTGAATAAGATTAAGTGCTATTCTTGTCAGAAGATGGGCCAACAGACCATGTAACGAAGGATTGAAAATCCTTCGTGGATTACTGTCGGTTGCCGTATCATTGCAAGTGGCTTTATGTTGGCAATAATGCAAGGATCGAGGTCAAAGGCATAGGTACATGCAAGCTAGCTATGCGCGGTGGAAAGATCTTAATATTGCACGATGTGCTTCATACACCGGACATTCGACGGAATTTAGTTTATGTACCGTGTCTGTTGAATTGTGGGTTTGATGTGAACTTTCATGACAAAAGGTGCTGACATTCTTAGCGATAAAACCTTTTACTGTTTAGCTTTCTTTTTCATGAAAGTTCTATGTTGGTGATTCCAACTTGCATGACTGTTAGTTCCTCCAATATAACAGTTGGCTTGAATATCTGGCATTCTAACTAGGGCACATAAGTTAGAATCGAATGATCAAACTAAAAGATGGTTTGCTAGGTGAACTCCAAACATGGAGATGGCATTATGTGAAATTGTTTAGCTGGTAAGGCAACTAGAAAACATTTTGATATGGCAACTAGAGCTGAAAATCCATTGAATTTGTTCCATTCTAATATATGCGGTTGCATGAGCGTGAGGGCGAGACATGGAGCTTGGAACTTCATTACCTTTACTAATGACTTTTCACGGTATGGTCACGTCTATTTGATTTGACAAAAGTCTGAAGCATTAGAGTGTTTTAGACAATATATGAACGAAGTAGAAAATCAAGTAGAACGTAAAATTAAAGTATTGTGTACTGACCGAGGTCGTGAATACTTATCCGATCAGTTTAAACAGCTCTGTGAAGAGAAAGGGATAATTAGACAGCTAACTATCCCTGGCACCCCACAACAAAATGGTGTGTCAGAAAGAAGAAATAGAGAACTCTTCTAGACATGGTTAGGTCAATGATGGCTCAAGCAAGCTTACCTATTTCATATTGGGGTGATGCTTTATTAACAGCGGCCTTTATACTTAATCGTGTACCCTCAAAAACACTCAGTTCCACACCCTATGAATTGTGGATGAAACGCAAGCCCGATTTAAAAATCTTAAGACCTTGGGGGTCAGCTACGTACATTCACGACGATTCCCACAGGCATGGGAAATTGGGTCCAAGAGGAAAGAAATGTATCTTTATAAGGTACTCAAAGGAATTCAAAGGATATGTTTTCATTGGGGAAAACGAAGATGGAACGGTGACTGAAATTGAATCAAGGGATACTGCATTTTTGGAAAGTGAATTTCATGGCAGAGGAGAAATAGATTAAACAGTATCTCTTTATGAGAAGAACAAGGTAGTGCAGATTGATCTAATGATCCCCATTCGTCTCAATATATCGATCTGAGTGGGAGATCAGAAGGCTCAGAAAGGTCTTTACCAAGACCGAGACAGAAGAAACGAAAGAGACAAGAGGTTTCTGCAAGAAGAAGTGACAGGGAAAACGTACCCAGGAAGCGCTTCCCAATAGAGGGGGAAGCACTCATGGTCACACCGGATGAAGATGATGAGCCACGTTCTGTACATGAAGCCTTGACGTCCCCTGCCAAGGACAAATGGAGTAAGGCAATGAAAGAAGAGATTGATTCAATGAAAAAGAATCAGGTCTGGGAACTTGTGGATCTGCCAAAAGGTCGGAAGACCATTGGGAACAAGTGGGTTCTCAAGATAAAAAGGAAAGCGGATGGATCAATTGATAAATACAAGGCACGTCTAGTAGCAAAGGGGTACACACAACAGGAAGGTATCGATTACGATGACACCTTCTCGCCTGTTGTATGCTTTAATTCGATAAGGCTAATTCTGACAATTATGTCGCCTCGGCAACTGTGTAGCGTGTCGAGATGAGATCTACTATATGTACTATAAAACATGGATCGAATCATGGGAAGCCGCTCCCATGATGCCTGTTACTAGACAACAAATTCTTCAATACTGACGTCATATGAGACTAAGACATAAAAGAATTTGGGTTTAGATGTTGAGAACATCTAGACTAAAAGTCTGTACGATGTTGATAGCAAGTGTTAAAACGACGTACTCTCTTATAGTATAAGAGAAACACCGTAGCATGTGATTCATACATGTGTTATAGAACCGCAAAAGGAAAGCAAGTGAATGGATCCCTACTTCATTGCTGTGTGAGTCCCAAGAAATTAATATTTCTACTCATGTCCTTTGACTTTGACATTATCATAGAGGTATACTTCAATGACTGCTACCTTAACGTACATCCTACTATCATGATAGATGCGATACAAGGTACTATGTTAGGAAAGCGGTTGATGTATATCAAAATGATATATGGGCGAAAGGAAGATTACCTGATAAATACACAACTATGCTGGTGTCTGTGACATATCCCTTATGATATCAACTTAGAGATTTCATAAGTGTGGATACCACGCATACGAGAAAGACGATCTAAGTTTTATGTTGACTTGGAAGGGATTAGATTCGTCAAAGTGAAAGTGTATTTTGGTTAAATTTAGGACATATGAGGCAAAATAACCAGATTCAAGCTATATGAAGAAAGATTGTCTTGTGCTGGTCCTGTGAAAAGGATTTCTAGTACAAACATCTAAAAGACGTCATGCCCATGTGGTCATGGCGAAACACCTAGTATGAAAGGAAGAAGAGAGAAGGATGAGGCCCACGTCTCGTAATCCACCAAGTGTGAGTGGGAGATGTTGGAATATGGGCCACCCTTGATGAATTAGGCCCATGTCCATGGGCTAGGTCAAATACATAAACCTAAACCCTAGTGGGAAGTTACAAGAGGGGGTGGCTCCCCAAAAGGCGGCAGACATAACACACAGAGAAAACAAGTTTTCTCCCTTCCCTTTTCTCTTTCAGAGAATCCTCTCATCTCCTCTCCTCTTGCCTTCGGTGCTTTTGCTGTGTCTTGTGTTTGGATCCACCACTGTGATCCAAATTCCGTGTGGGTATCTGCAGATTCGTAATTCGGCATCTTCAGGTACGCCCGAAATCCTTCAGGACCCAACTAAACTTTTCTTAGTTTGGGTCTCTGGCATTTAAGGACTCCTGCTACTTCGAATAATTATTTTTCAGTCTTTTCATCCTCTAAAAATCCTTAATTGCGGAGATGCCATTACATTCCTTTCTCTTTCTTAATTTCCATATATTTACGAAAATGCCACTACATTTCTTACTTCTATTTTAATTACCAAAATGCCATCACTTTTTCTACTTTTTCTTATTTCTAACCTTACCCTTGGTTGATTTTGACATTTTTGTCAACTTTGACTTTTTGCTGACTTTTGACCAAATTACCAAAATGTTCTTCTTATTTGATGACATTTTATGCCCTAGGCCTTTTTATTCAAAATTACCATTTTACCCTTATTATTAGGCAAAATGACCATTTTGTCCTTTATTCATTTCTACTTAAAATTCTCAAGACTAGGGACTTAGTCGATCATCCTTTCTTGTCTATAGGCATTTTTCTTTCTATTTTTCTTATCTATAGGGCTCAAATCATTTCGTAGTTCATCTGTTTGGGCTTTATTTCTGTTTACGAAATTTGGGATATTACACAGAGAAGCATTGAGAATTGGTATAAGCTGGTTTTCAATTTCTTTTCCACTTGAATCCTGAACACCTACATTTTCACTGGTAACCTATGGCGAATTTGAACATGATGTGATGTTAAACAAAATCAGTGCAATGTGGTTTTTCATATCCAGTAGGAAACATCTTTCATTCATTGTAATGCATGAGGTAATTACTCAGAACAAGGTTACCAAAGAAATAAAATAAAAGATAAACTCACAAGGATTCTTATAATATTCTCTCTTTTCCATCCAAAAGGATTGTAAGCAACAACAACCTACAAGAGACAATACATTAGTGAGCGATACACCATGAAAGATCAAATTCTTTGGTTCTAATTTATGTAAAATTAATCTGTCATCAGATAAGATGTCAACTCTTTACCAGGTTTTTCCCACTTGAAAAATCAACTTTTTATGCAGGACAGTAACTTGTGTTCAAAAGTGGGCACTGTAATGATGAGGTTATTACATCAATTCAAGTGCATAGACAGAACTAAAATATCAAATAAATTTGGATGGCGAAACGTCTAAGAATTTTACTTTGCATGTATAACAATAGGAAAGCAATTGTTTAAGGTTATTCTAGAGATTCAAGTGCAAGCTACGTGTTGCCAAACAGTTGAAAGCGAAAAATGATATACAAATCTAAATCCTCCGAATCATCTTGCCTTCACGTTAAAGCTAAGCTTAACAATATATTGGCTAAATTGAAAGGCTTAACAGTCGGACTTCAGAAATAAATTTCAATCATATTTTAGTTTCACCCAAGAAGTCACAAGTTCGAGACGGCACCCTATTGAACCAGAAGAAGAAGACAGAAAAATCAATCATATTTAATGCCTCATTTTTTAAAATAAACAGGATTATACTATAGCAATTTCATAAATACACTCATCCTTTCCCAAATATTATCTAGTATTTACCAAAAGCAACTAAAATTAGCCCCCAAAAATACAGTTTCGCAAACAAACCCTCATGCGGGAGAACTGATCAAACCACTTACGCAGAAAACGGGTATGGATCTGGATGAAGGACGAAACAGGGATAGGGACGGGACCACTGGCCTCACGATGGATGACGGCAGTCGAGCTGAACCTGGGTGACGACCCTAGTCTGGACACGCGATGGAGTTGGACGACGATGGGGCGGAGCTAGTGACTGGCTAAGCTTGCGCCTGAGCTCGAGCTCACGATGGACATAGAAGGAGCTGGTGGACAGAACCTGCTGGTGACAGAGCTCGACGACGGCATATGGGGGTTCACGATGGACGGGATAGGAGCAGATGGAGCTAGCTGCTAGGCAATGACGGAAAAGCTGTACTGGAGTGTGCAAAATCGAAAAGCTGGAGCTGATTAATGGGTTGAGGAGAGTGAGAGGTGGGCAGGATGATAAAGTTAGGGTTTGACTGCTTGGAGGGAAATTACAAATGAGGAAGGAGTGTTTGAATTTGGAAATTGAATATAAGAGGGAAATTGAAATAAGAAGAGATTTCCAACATTTCTAGAAGTTATAATTAGGATTGGGGATCTCCAAAATTTTATATAAGAGGGAAACTGAAATTAGAGGAAAAGTGGTCATGTGAATGCCAACCCTTCAAAATTAAAAAAAAATATCTTAACTCTTTTATTCCTCCAAATTTTTATGCTAAAAATGACTATGAATAGCTCAATATTACGGTAAAAAATTTTCTCACTAATGTGAACAATTAGAGAGGAGTATAATATTCTTTGCTGATTGGTAATTTAGAGAGGAATATACAAATCATCGCTAATTTGAAAAATTAGAGAGAAATATAATATTCCTTGCTAAATGGGGCATTTTAGAGAGGAATATCTAAGTCGTCGTTAATTTCTCTTGCTAATTTGGGAAATTAGAGACGAGTATAATATTCATCGCTAATAGGGCATTTTAGAAAGGAATTTTTAAGTTGTCGCTAATTTTTCTCGCTAACTTACACATTAGAGACGAATTTAATATTCCTCACTAAACTCCTAATTGGTCTATTTAGAGAGAAATTTTAAAGTCGTCGTTAAATTTTCTCGCTAATACGTAATTTTATATTAGTGGTTGTTAGGGTTTAACGAGAGGTCAGTCCAAATGAATCCTAGGGATTTAAAATTTACATTAAAAAAAGGCACAAGAGAGGCATTAATTAAGCCTGCAACGCACTAAAACTACGAAGGGAAAAAACGTGTTGATTGGGCGGGGGAGGTTCGTTGGGACTATGCTTCAGCTCTCCATTTGATTTCTTTGCCCTCCCGTCATAAGGACTCAACGGGGGGCTCGGGTTGGCCGACAATTAAGAAATATTTAACGGAGGAGGCAATGATATTTACGTATGGGATGCTGGGAGGGAAGGGTTTGGGTACTCATCATGAAAGTCCCCATTTGTACCATTTAAATCTGATTTTTTTATTTTTATGAAAGATTTATTTTAATGGTATAAAATCTAAAATAAGATTACTTTTTTAATTATTATATTTTCAAATAATAATTTTTTAAAAGATACTAATTTTAAAAGAATAAGATCTGGACTATACAAAATCAAATTTGGATGGTTCAGATATAATGGATTTGGGGTGATAAACTCCCTAATCAGGTCCTGAAGGAGATATATCCACAATTTAATGAAGGTGGATAAACCTACTTATTAAGATCAGATAAAAAGAGCTTGATTGTCACGCTCCCTTAGGAGATCGAATGAATCACTTGGATGCTCTACATTTAACTAGTTAGAATTTATTGATAAAAGGACGAAATTTTTATCACAACTGGACTGTGTGTTTGTAGCCTCAAGCGGAGAAGCCATCCACCGCCTCTTGCCACGTGTCACATCATTACCCATCCCATCCTATCGCTATTCTCCTTGACTTTCCATTGAGTTATGAGAAATTCCACGTTAGCATTAATTGATTTTTGCTTCTTTCTTCTCACATTCATCAAGTATATTTCTCCTTGTTATCTCCTTAAGAAATTAAAATGTTTTTCCATTTTATAACGCGCAAACCTCTAATTATTACGTACGAGTCGTATGGCTTGGTGCGCAAACTCAATTCAAAGAAGTTATACAAAAAAAAAAACTCAAAAGCATCATACTGTAAAGCTTAGTACTTATATATACAGGAATTGAATTCGATATGTAATTAAGCTGGAAAGTGCCAAAACACTTCTAAAAGAACTATCAGGTGCGCATATATGCATCATCCATCCATCCATCCGTAATAACAGGTCAATTATCGAACAAAGATGAGGAGGAGGAGGAGGAGGAGGAGGAAGAAGGGTTTTACGAAGCGCAGGCTCTGTACTCCCTAGCTGTTGAAACTGAAGAATATGATAATACCTCATAATGAGTCATTTTTTCTTAATATAATGAGTCGATTTCATTTTCCTGCACTACTGCCCCATAATGATTTGTAACATCTTGTCGCTGTCTAGGTCCTAATAAATAGTATAAATGGGAGGCCTTGTATTGTATGGGGACCCAAGCAATAAGAATTGAGAGTATTTTTCTAGAATTTCAATCCGAGCTTTTTAGTTTCTATAACATTCTTTGTATCAGAGTCAGGTTCCAGAGAAAGAGAATTGCCTGAAAAAGTTTAGGAAGCAGAATTATAGAGAAGCAAACTAAGGAGGGTCAATGCTAGTCTCGAAACTCATACCTACTGTCATTTTTTCAACCAAACATATGTCGCCATCATGCTCAAGAGGCTGAAAAACCCTGGAATGGAGTTTTTTGTATTGTAGAGACACTGCCACGCACCGCCACCATCGTTTCCATGAGTAAACAAATGAACCAAGAAAAGTAAGACAAGAATTTGCTTCGATTTTTAAGAATTTATTTCTTAAAAAAAAATATAACCCATGTTTAATTTTGCTCCAAGTCGATCTTCTTAGACCCAACCACAAACCACACTTCAAGTCAAGGCTAATTGGTGCTGGAGCCAGATAGGTATATATTTAGGTTTATCACTCTTCACATGGCAAGAGCCTTCACACAAACAGGAGACGGTCTAGATCCGAATGTTGGGAGAGGCATTTTTGATGTAAAACTAGCCCTCTTTTAGAACTAGCAATATCTGTTTCTAAGAAATATCTTAAAGCACCTATGACAACTAAGTGCCGTTTGAAAAACCGTAGGCAAAATACATTTTGACTGAATGCATTTATATTTAGATAAATGTTGGATTCAGAGTATATTTATTCTGCCAAAAAAATTTTTTTACTCAGAATGTATTTTGAAAGAAGGAATTACTAAACATTTGAATCATTAAGCTAACGGATTTTTTGGTCTAAAATGCATTTTGGGCAAAAAAATTATTGTCAAACGCATGCTAAATCGTCAAACATAAGCTAATACCACTGCCATATCATTCTTAACAAAAAGGGAATAATCACGTTTTTATTTTGTCAGAAACTAGAATTTACTTCCCCGCACGATGCAGGAGTATATTTCATTTTATTTCATTAAAAAAAAATATTACATCATAATCACCGTCAATAAAATATATCTACCTGCACCTTTCAGATAGCCAACTTCGTGATTCAGGCTAGGAACAACCATAGCAAACACCACAATAACCTTTCGCTCTTCATAATTAAATCAAGCACCTCATGTAAACAATAATGCAAATAGCACTGCTCTACCTGCACTTCAGCACATGAGAATATCAATAACTATGACCATATTTTAGAAAAACCAATCTTTATTTAGGTCAAATAGAAAATAAATTGCTACTCAGTTTTAAGGAAAAAAAGAGGCACGAAATGAGTTCTCTTCTGACGCCTCACCTGGACTCTAGAATCAATGTTTCAATACACTGTATCTCTTACAAATTTGAAGGTGAAAAAAATAATTGAAAATAATACAATTTTTTCTCTTCTAGAAATGTTTTGAAGAGCAATTCAAGGTATGAGACGGAGGAATCTATCTGCAAATTTTATCACAATTCAAGGTGGGCAGGTCAGAGATGTGTCCCACTGCTTGTATTAAGGGAGATGGTGCTAGCACACATCCAAATTACTTATCTCTCTACCGCTAACACAAGCCCAACCATCCATTTCCGAGACTATTGTGCCTTCCAAGAAAGATGAATATTTTTCTAATATGTGTTGAACCTGTAGCAGAAAAATCAAATTCAAGTGTTCCCATCATTTATTGGACCTGCTTAATAACAGATGAATGAACCAATCATTTATGAATAGACAAGCCAATATGTCCATGGTTTACTTGCGAATCTCGGGTAGAACCCAAGGGAAAGGGAAGACTGCATCTTGAATAAAGATTGATAAATTTTGCGCTCTATCAACTTTAAATTCACCTGTTCACATAAGATGCCAGAGAGACCAATAATTGCTCCAGTTTTTGCACAAGAGACAATTTGATCTGCAAGGTCAATTAGAGGATTTAAGAGTATATTTGCAGCAACCACATCATACTTGTTCTTCTCTGTAGCAACTGCTATCTCAGATATGTTTTGCCCTTCCACAGCTTCTGATGAAGGGGAGTTATTCCAGGTACCAGATACAGTTGCATTTTTTTCTGGTCCTAAGTTATTTAGGTTGGCATTTTGAGACGCTGATGCAATCGCTTGGGAATCTATGTCAATTCCAACAACAAAGGCAGCACCAAGCTGGAGTGGCAGTGAGACGACAATATTGGAATTAAATAGTCAACTGGTGTAAATAAAAAGCACGAGCAGAGAATGTAAAGAAAGGGCAAGAATCAACAAAGGCATGATCCTGATAGTATTTTCTGAATCTAAAGAAAGGGCAAGAATCAACAAAGGCATGATCCTGATAGTATTTTCTGAATCTTGAAACATAAGAAAAAGGCTGACTTCAAAATTTATAGGATAAAAAGAGCTGCATGTTATGAACACGGAATAACTGACAAACAACTTCTCAAGAAATCCATGTTATTAGTATTGTGAAAAATTAAGGGCGATCAGAAAACAAAGTTACTAACACCAGGAGCCTGCAACAAATATACATATTTTTAACATTAAAGGATAAATGTATCTTAAGTTTCTTTGTAGAAGGATAAATGTATCTTGCTCAACAAAAACCATACACTATCTTAAGTTTCTTTGTAGAAGGATAAATGTATCTTGCTCGTCAATAGACATTACAAATTAAACAGATCCTCTTATTCCTTCCTAAAAGATACTTCTGACCAGATTTTGATGCCATAAAATTGGCATATCTTAGTCAACATATTTTGTTTGGCCCGCCATGGATTTCACAAATTACAAACAATTTAAAAATAATACAAAGAAAAACAAAACATTCAGTATATACATATACATAAAGTCTGGTGGTGGATCCACACCCATTAAGCCACTGAGAGAGCAAATCATACCACGTGAAGAAAGGGCATATTTAGAGTCCTGAAGCACTACAAAGATTTAACAAATATGATGGCAAAAGAATGCACATATTGTAATGTTGATAGCAAAGCTCACAAATTACCTTCTTTCCTTGCAGCCCATCGCTTTATTTCAGCATCCAGAATTTCAGCAATTCTCTGCCAAATTAAAGATAAATTCCACAATAAGAAAATGCAACGGTAAACAAATGGAATGGGAAAAACAGGAGAATGAAAGGTAGCGACAACAACCCACCCACAAAATATGTAACTGAACACCACTGTTCAGATAATCTTGCAATTACAGAGTTAAGATCTGGACAGTGACACCATAATAATCCTTGGGGATAAAAACTTATCCAAGTAAAACACTTTAGAAACTTACACGCTTCTCTTCTTGCTCCATTGTGGTTTGAAGGTTTCGTTGCTTGATATGAGCCACTGCTTTTGCCTGTTGATACGACATTTAACAAAATAATAAATCATGCTAGCAAAATTTTTTAAAGAAAAGCCTGTTGAGAAGGTTTGATGTCCAATATGAAGTTCAAAGTACCAAATGCAAAGATGTCATGTGCTCCTGGTTCACATTACAAAGATTTCCAAGGCCTCAAATGGTCAAACGCACTTGTGCAAATATCTTATGCTAAGCCTCTACAAGACCAGATAATAAACACGGCTAGGAAACAGGAAAAAAATAGGATTTCTGAGAAGACAATATTACACACCGCTCGCTCTTCTGCCCTTTGATGACGTCCTAGTCTGTTTTTTGATGATATATCTCAAACCACATATCCAATTGATTTCAAACTTGTTTCATTTGAGAGTAGGCTCAAAGGGCTTTTGAACGATAAGCTATTTGTCAAATGTGGAGATGAAACAAAGAAGTTATAACTATTTTATATATATACACAAATTTGTATCTTCATCTCTGGATTGCATAGTTAAAGATGAGACCTTCATTTGGATAACATATGCCTCATTCGAATGAAAACAAACATCCGTTAGAGATATATTGTTCCAGGTGAAAAATGGTACGTTGTATAAACTTTTGGAACGAATTTGGTCCTAAGAGAACTTTCAGATACTCAATGTTCCAATATGTATACTTTCATGGTAAAAATGCTACTTTACCCATTTTTTAAAGACAGACACCTTGAAAGGCATCAACTACATTCTCAACTTTAGAATACCTATTTTTAAAAAAATCATAGAAAAATTGAAAGTATAACCATTTTTTCCTATAAGATATCAAAATGTCACTCATTTTATTAGAATATAATGATCCAATGAAACACAAAAAAAGCATTTGGGAAGAGCCTCAAAATTAAAGGCAACTAATACCCCGTTCCCAAAGCATACAATAAAATGTGTTAAAACAGTATAACTAATTGATATAGGATAAGTTGTGTCAAAAACCACTACATCCCCAAAATAATTTATTGTTGATCATCTCCCATCACTAAAAATTTTTTTTTGTCAAAACACTACAATAAAACAGTAGATCTTCATCTTGATGACTCTGTAAGAGGTTAACTAAATTTTTTCCATCCCCAGCTTCTATCTTTTTCAACTTCTGCCTATTGACATAATTTAAGAAGTCCTTTTTTGAAGATCCAATACCATCAAAGTCATGTGTTTCTTCACCTAAATAATTCCACACATATTTAGTTATCATTCCAGCATCGACCATAGAATTAATGAGCTCAAACTTGGCTGTAAGAATATTCCTAGCAGATCGCATAAGGTGTGTATGCTCTTGCTTTACAAATTCATGGTTATGCTCATTAATCAACTTAGTAATCTTCTACAACCCGTCTAATTGAACAATAAATTCTTGGTTATGGTTCATTAATCAGTTTGTCCTTTCATTCATACCACCTTCCTCTAGATATTTAGACCCTTCTTTTGAACACACATACTACCTTGTACGAATATTTTTAGTTCCAGTAACATAGGTTTGTTTTCATTTTCTTATTGAAAAACCCAATTGATGTGCATGATTCGTATATAAAAGCATTTACCTCATCTTCATTATTTAAAATTTGACCCAAGTAAACATCTAAGTCTGATTCCTTTGCAATTTTCATCCTGTATAATATTAAATCTAATTATAAACATGCTTAAAAGAGATGATACGCAGATTGAATGAGACTAGATGAACGTACCATCCCATGAATAGAATGTACCAAAACTAATTACAAAATTGAAGATTGTTTTATAGTTTCATGTTGGATTTATTATTAAAGAATTAATTGATCAAGTTTAATAGGTGACAAATAGAGTATGAAAGCTTCACAAGTAGAAGAATCTAGAACTTTGCTAGAGAGAATGGAATGTAACAAATAAAGCTGGCTCTGCCCAGACGAAGGTAGCGATTGACTCCAAGGCTTTAGGTAGAAGTTGAGAGGGCTATATTCGGTTGATAAATCCCAGGCTGAGGGATAAGAGATCGTGATAAGAAAGGAGAAGGTATGGTTCTTGACAGATTGCTATGGATACGAGTGCTTTGTTTGCCATCGCTCTATATTCTGACTCTGCTATCGATCTTGAAACTACACTTTGCTTCTTGGTTCGTCTATTTAATTTGTGGCACCTTCCCCAATCTACATCACATTAGCCTTGAAGTTCTAAATTCCCATCACTTCTCAGCAATGTGAATCCACGGCATTGATGTGAAGTTTCTTTGATTTTTAAGAGTATTGGCTCAGAATATTCACTTGATAAACTATATCAAATCGAGTGACCATGAGGTACATGAGTTTTAATTTCCAGTAAGTTTGCGGTAGCGCTTCTCATCTTTTGGTTTGTTCTTTTCATTATCGTCTTCACCTTCATCTTCTTGCCCCTCCTCTTTCCTCATTACCAACTTGCAATTATGTTCCATTAATTGAGGTGTCACTTGGTCTGCTTTCTTCCATTTCAACTTCTATTAGCAAATCCTGTGTGTATTTTTGTTCGTTGAGAGCACTCCCTTTCCTACTTCTTGTCACTTCAATGCCAAAAAAGTATTTGAGAGGTCTGAGGTCCTTAATGGAGAATTTGCTATCAAGATAGCACTTGATATTCCTTTCTAAGGAAGAATAACGTGAGGTTTGCCCTAGACTGAGCAAACCCAATATACTTTGATGAATTTCTCATACTAGTTTCTGGAGGTTTGCTACCCATGGGATTTTCTCAATCTGTAAACTATATTATCATTCTTTTGCACAAAACCATCCGGTATTTGCATGTACACTTGTTCCTCCAAGTCAACGTGAAGGAAACTTAAGTCACATTAATTTGATGCATAAACCAATTTCTTTTAGCAGCCACAACCAGTGGTGTTCTCATAGTTACCAACTTTGCAGCTAGGGTGAAGGTCTTGTGATAATCAACGTCCTCTTCTTACGTGAAACCTCTCACAAATAATCTTGCTTTGTGTGTGTCTAACTCCCGCTCATTCAACTTATATTTCGCTTTGTAGACCTATCTTCTCCGGTGGAGAAACTTCTACTTCCCATGTTCCATTCCATTCCATTCTAAGGCCTCAATCTCCCTTTGCTAGAAGAAGCTCATAACAAATAAAACATATACAAGATGTATGAGATCTCTCATATTGAAATATATAGTAGCTAAAGATACATTACCTCTCACCATTACTTTGTCTGTCTTGTTTGAGATCCAATATCAATTATGGGGGAAAACTATATGCATAATATAAAAGGTCAAAATATACAACTCATAATATAACTCACAGGGTGACAAATGTCTTCTTACTGTATGTATGCTCAGTGATAGCAACAAAAGTGACCCTCACTAGTTAGGCATTCTAAAGAATATAAGAGTTTTATCAACAAACCTTTAAGCCTAACATGTTACTCCCACAATCAGAAAAGCCATCTTTTATAAAGTTGACTAGGTTACTTTATTTAGGCTCAAGCCCTAAAGACTACAGATCATACTCAGGATATTATATTAATTCCCTAATTAATAAAATAATAATTATAATATAATAAAATATCTCTCACACTCATGTTGAATTGGCTCTCTAAAATTCTTTGGTTCTACCATACAATCTATTGCCACCAAAAAAGCTGTGTCTTGGCGAGAAGCATTTGTTGATAACATAGTGTTTGTTTGTTAAAACGTTTGGAAATTATGTTCATATAAGTTAAGGCAAAACTCTTTTTACATACTTACCTAGTAGACTGTAAATCATGTTAGAAAAATATCTTCCAACGCTAATTCAAACATGCATAAGCTATGAGATGTGTAGTGCTACTTATGGTTTCGAAGGTACAGTCATGTTGAGCTGGTGAAGATGGCAAGTCGATCTTGTAATCACTTGGACCCTGTTTGTTACGAGACATTGGAGGGTAGTTGGTACTGTTTATTATCATTGGTGCTGGGATAACTTGTTTTGTCATGTTAATAGGAGGCATTGTTTGCTACTTGGGATTGGTGAAGCCCATAATTTTACGAATTCTGGGGATGGAACGTTGGGCTATGGTATCAATGATGAATTGAGTAGCTTAATTAGTCTGAATAATTAATATTAATCTTATTCATTGAATCATCATAATGCAAATAGGTTTGTACAAGCACTTACATAGAAAGTCTAGGAACCGCTGCAATTGACCAAGAATGTACTTGAATCTTTCTACAACTAATCTTCATAACTAACTATTTACATACAACTAATATTCATAGATAACTAATAAATTTATTAGTGGTGGTTGCTAATATGGTCAATCTAGATCAATTCAGTAGACTAAATTCTTTGCATAGAAATATAAGCATTTGAATGATCTTTTTTACTTTATACTGCCACTTAGCCACTTCAATCTCTTCGGAATCTTTGTTCATCTTCTGGTTTATTTTATCATGAATTGTGAAAGAAATTAGGAAACATGATTGATTGAAGAATTTGATCCGATGGATATAACCTATAAGTTTCCTCCTTTGATTAATTAAAATAGTTTGTCTCTAAAATCCAAATTTGTTTGAATCAATTTCAATACAACTTGACTACTTTATCAAGTAATGAAAAAATTAGAAGATTTGATGAAGAGAATTTTGGGGGTTTGGTTAAGGGTAATTTAGTAATTTTAGTTTTTTTAGATAACTTTAAGTTTGTATTATTTATTTATTTCTTGTCTAGACTTAACTAATTATATATATATATATATATATATATATTTTAAAAAATATGATATTTGAATAAAGCCCCATGAAATTGATCTCTTATCATGATCTCAAGTGAATCATTTGAATTTAGCATTGATGACTCCCCATTTTTAATACATTTGAGAAATATGTTGGGAGAACTCTCCATTTCTATGGTATATTTTGAATAGTTATTGATGCAAATTTGGGATACTTTTCTGCGTGGGATTCAATCTAAATATCATATAGGTAATAATAATTTAAAGTTTTTATTAAAAAATATTTTATTTTGTTTTCTTCCTTTGTTTTTCTACTTTGAAAAACAGAGAAAGAAAAAGGAGTACCAATTTTTAAATGGAGGAGGCGGCGCCGTTTTGCAATTAGAAGTCGGGGAGACATAGGTCTATGAGGATCATCATCTTCACTCTCCAGCCATTATTTCAATATTCCAATTTTACCCATCACACTCGATAACCTTTTCTGCCTCCTCAGCCGCTCCTTCACTCGTTGGCGCCTCTGCGTGGTTGCCTCTCCCCTCCTCGAGACGCCGCCGTCAATTCTGCCGGAGTCCCGCTCGTTCTTATCTTCATTCTCGTTGTCTGAGTTCGTTCTCTCTACCTTTGATTGGCATTTTGCAGACTCGGTCCTTCTTTCAGGTGAGTGTCTGAGTTCGTACTCCATGGATAAACTTTTGGATATATGTATTTCCTTGCCTTTCTGTGTCTATTTTGTACTTCTGGATAAACTTCTCATTCTATTCTTGAAATCGGGACGCAGCATTGCGCAGCACTAGTTTTGCCTCACCAGTGGGGGAAGGAAGAATGAGGTTCATTTGTCTCTTTCAAGAGACAGAGCATTGTATTACAGAGAGAGTGAAAGCAGGGGAGAGAGTTCGACTCACTCTAATTTTTAAATTATAAACCCTCAATTTATTAAATAATATAATTCAACTAAAACTTCAACAATACCTATAATATTTAAATAAATTATTTAAATGAATTTTTTTAAAAATAAATATATCATTTATAATAATGTTTTAGTAAATATATATTTAATTATATATATATATATACATACGAATATACATTTTAAACGATGTAATAGTAAAATTAATAAATTTATTAATATCAATCTAACTATTTACTCATAAACTTTTGGTTTAAATATCAATATATCAAAAAGCATATCTTTCTTTAAAAAATAATTAAATTCGTAAAAATATTTCATATATCAGAAAAATAAATCTAACATCACAGATTATAGTTATAAAAATATATCTACAATTTTATGGTCTTCTACAAATAAAATTTAAAATGATGAAAATAAAAATCCCAAAATATTCTCTAATCAACATAATATTACTTCCATTAGAAAGAAAAAAATATTTAGAACAATTTTCATGAAAGAAGTTTAATGAAGATAAATCATTTTACTTATTTAAATAATTTCAGAAGTAGGATTTTAGACTTGAAAACAAAGATGCCTCTTCCTCTCTCCCACGCTCTCTCTTCTCTCTCTCTCATGCGGTGGCCTCTCCACTCAGCAGTAGGTGTGTGTTAAATTATTTAAATTAATAACTCTAAAAAAATTTATTGTCAAGTTCCTCAATGTTTGGATTCCATATATGCAATTGGTTAAGAATGGTTACTCTACACAAGTCAAAACATGCTTCTTATATTTACACATCTTTCCCTGGGTGGAAATCAATTAAAAATGATCTATGTTGAGTCTATTAGCTGGATCCTGTGCTTCATACTCTTATTTAGGCTGAGTGGATTTCCTAATGTTACGAAAGATAGATCTTCCTTTGCTGCAAAAGTTGTTCAACCAGTTCTGAAGCTGCTAAATGATGACAACTCAGAGGTTATATGGGTAAGCAGTAATAGCATGATTTGAAGACTATGCTTGTATTTTCTATTCTAAATAATTAATAAGAAGTATAAAGTAAAGTGGATGAAGGTACATTTTTGTTTGTGTTGGCAACATTTCTTTTGGCAGGAGATACAAGAAATAGAAACATTTCTGGGATCATGTAGTGAGGATTGGGAGAAACAGTTGTTTTGAAGTGAATTTGTGTTTAGATTTCATATGACAGACCCATAGCTAAAGGCCTAATATATTAAATGAACAATATATGTTGACAGTTCAAAGTAAGAAGCGATTTGTTTCACTACAAAATGCCAAAAGAATATGATCAATTTTGTCAAGGTAGTTTTCTTGTGCCTGGAAGTTTTTTTGGGTAAAAATAAAGTCTGCAGAAAATCTCTAATTTTGCTCTCCCTTCTTCTTCCTCACCTTGCCCCTCATATAAATAAGCAAATGGGAACGGATAAAAATGTATTGCTGTTAAAACTAAGCTTACTTGGAAGACCAAACGTTTATCATGAATCCCTTTTTTGTTAACTGTTGCAAACAGCTGACCTGACGATATTATTTTCATGGCATGCTTTTTGCCTAGCCTTCGCGTGTCAGTTCTTGTATTTCTGATTGGTTTGCTTAATGGAGATTCAGTTGTGATCTGAATTGTGGTGCATGCAGGAAGGTGCACTTCATTTGTTATGTACAATAATGGCTTCATTCACATTTTCAGTTCAACGTAATTATGACAGTGTAAGCTTCTCTTCTCTTTGTTGCAACATTGTATGCATGATTAATTCAATATATTCAATTCATATTTCCATATTGTGTGTTGTGTGTGTTTTTCCTGTACAGTTTAGTTGTGTACAAATTCCACTAATCTCTCTCAATCAAAAATTTATAAAGAATGTAATATTTTGTTTTAACATGGAATCCTGATTTATGTAAATTCCAAAATAAATGGTAATTTGGCAAGTACAAACCTTGGAGAAGGTTGTGAAACTCCAACTAACAATAACATGTTTTACCTTATTAGGTGGGATCAAGTAAGTTAATTGCACAATGCTTTTGTGTTATATCAATAACCAACTTCTCAAATATATCCACCAATAGATACTACTTGAAAATTTCCTTGAGTGTCCTTGATCTTTGATAGAGACTGATATAATAAGATACCAAGTCCCACATTGGGTAGAAGGGGATGCTCAATGGGGTCTCGATTGGCTTCTTTTGCACATGTTCAAACCCTATATAGGGTTGACTACATGGATCACATGATGCAATTGTGCTCTATCGTTGATCATATCCTTTGATAGATTATTAACTAAAAGATCCATCTCTATAACCTTTTTGAAAGTGTACTCTGGTCGTCTTCTACGTCTTTTCAAATGACTCCACACTGCTTGATCCACCCTCTTTACCGGTGCCTCCAATGACCTTCTATGAATATGTTAGAACCACCTTAAATGATTCTCCACAATTTTGTCTTCAATAAATGATAGGATACCAGGGGAATTGGAAAACGGTTAAATGGTCATTTTCTTATTTAAGTCATAGTGGGTCAGTTATGAGTTATAGTGGATCAGTTATGGAGTCTATTAGAGAGAAATAAGGGGATCATGGTGTCATGGTTCCATCCACTAGTCATCTAAGAGTTCATGTCTGTGAGTTTAGGAGAGGTAGTTTATAATTCTGGTTCTATAAATATTCTAGTCATATGTAAGCAAAGGGATCAATGAATGAATGAATCAGTATTTGTTTAAAGATTGGAGATTCTTCTTCCCTAAGGCTTCTATAACTACTCATTAGTGAGATTCTTGCTGTGAGAGAGTGTATGAGAGATTAGTAAGCTTTCTAGATTCTGGGAGCTTACCAATAACTGCCACTTCAACTCGTCCATAAATTTGATTATTATGAATCTTATCCATTTTAGTGTGGCCACACATTCATCTCAGCATCATTATCTTAGCTACCTCCACTTTCTAATAATGTCCCTTTAAAGCCCTTCATTCAGTACCATATAGCATTGCTAGCTTTACAGTCGTATGATAAAACTTAGCTTTTACTGTATTAGGTACTTTTTGATCATAAATAACTCTAGTAACTTGCATCCATTTACATTAGCTTTTTTGTATAAAATTGATCCTAGATATCTAAACTTTGTCACTTGTGGAATAATTTGATCCCTCAATGTCAGTTTCACATCACTTCCGACTTGTCTCTTATTGCAATGCATATATTATATGTTATTCCTACTCAAACTAAAGCCCTTTGATTCCAAAGCCCTTCTCCAAATCTCAAGTTTAGAGTTAATCTTTTCCCTTGATTCAGCTATAAGGACAATATCATCAGCAAAAAACATGCACCTAGGGATCTCTTCTTTGATAAGCTTAATTAGAATGTCTAGTACTAGGTTAAACAAATAAGGGCTCAAAGATGATCCCTGAAGGCCAATCTTGATAGGAAAGTCCTTTGTCTCACCTCTAGGAATTCTAACACTGGTTGATACCCCATTATACATGTCCTGAATAATTTTAATATAAGCCACATGCACCCCTTTCTTTTACAAAGCTTTTCAAAGATTGTTTCTAGGCACGTGGTCATAAGCTTTTTCTAGATTAATGAAAACCATATGCAAGTCCTTTTCTTCACTTCGAAACTCTTACATTAACCCCCTTAACAAATAAATCACTTATATTGTGTACCTTCCTGGCATGAATCCAAATTGATTCTTAGAAATACAAGTCTCTAATATTAACTTGTGCTCAATCGCCTTTTCCCTTAATTTCATTGCATTACTCATAAGCCTTATCCCCATATAGTTTACACAGTTTTGAATATCTTATTTATTCTTATAGATCGAAACTAATGTACTTCTCCTCTAATTATTAGGCATTTTCTTAGATCGTAGAATTTCATTGAATAACTTAGAAAGTCACAAGACACCCTCTTCAACCAAACATTTCCAAAACTCAATAGGAATACCATCCAGACCAACAGCTTTGCCATTTTCCATTTTCTTAAGAGCTTCCTTAACCTCTTCATTTTGTATTCTGTGATAGAATGCCAAATTGAGCTCATCCTCACCAGGTGTTAAATCCTTCAACTCACATGTTGATCCCCCACCTCCACCATTGAACAACTTATAAAAGTAGGCCTCCCATCTATCCTTAATATTGTCATCTTGAATTAAAATATCACCTTCATCTTTTATACATCTTACTTGATCAAAGTCTCTTGATTTTCTCTCCTTATTCCTTGCAATCTTGTAAATCTTTCGTTCCCCAGCCTTTGTCCTCAACTCTTTATAAAACACTTCATATGCTTAGAACAAGCTTCGTTTACTGCCTTCTTAGTCTTCTTTTTAGCCAAGCGATACCTTTTCTAATTTTCGGCATTATTACACAAGTGTATGGCTTTAAAACAATTTTTCTTCTTCTTGAATTTTTCTTGTACAGTCTCAACCAACCACGAAGTCTCCTCATCATGATGGCCAAGACCTTTGGATTCTCCCAAAATTGCTTTAGCTACCTTCTAAACCTTTCTAGCTATATTATTCCACATGATATTAACATTCCCTTGAGTCTTTCACACCCCCTTCTTAGAGAGTTCTCTTGAAAATCTCCCGCTTCTTCCCCTTTAATTGTCACCATTTAATCCTTGGGTTTTAAACTTCTTGTCACTTTTATTTTATACACTTAATACGCACATAAAAGACCAAAACCCTATGTTGTGTTGTCAAGCCATCCGTAAGGATTACTTTGCAATTAGTAATAAGTTGTCTATCAAGATTCTTTACCAAAAAGAAGTCAATCTAAGACCTGAAGCCTCTGCTTTTGTGTAAGTTTTGACAATCTTAAGATTGTATGCCAGGGAGAAATCAATAATTGATTGTCTTGCTATTAATCTCTCCAAAACAAAAACCACCATAAGCCATTGCATTTTGTGCCACCTCTTTGCCAACATGTCTATTAAGGTCCATGCCAATAAAAATCTTTTCTGCAAGTGGTATATTCTAAATCAGCCCCTCCATATCTTCCCAAAACTTTTCTTTAAGATGTGCTTCAGCCCCCACCTGAGGAGCCTATGCACTGATAATGTTGCTAGTATTCAAACAACTTCAATTAACAAGAAGCCAAAAATTCTGATTAAAAATCAAGAATGGTGTATGAGGAAAATGAATGCCCCCTTTGAATGTGGTGCTTGCTATAGTTAACGAGAATTCTGCTTACCAGAACTATAGAACTGTGCAAATAGCCATTAGGGGTGTTCAAAAATCTAGTATCATGCAGAGAAACTGCCAACCCAGCTATCACTGGTATTCGTGTAAGCCTTGGGAATTTAATTCCTTAGGAATATAAATTTAATGGGTTTACGGTTTCTTTAAGAGTTGGCAATGGTTGTTGTAACAGGTCTTGGGAGGATGCTTGGGTGGGGAATACACACCAAAATAGCTATTTTACATAAAGCAATACACACACACCAAATTTATTCAACACTTAAAAGCGTAATACAAGAGTTTTTGACCTACATTTTAATCAAAGAAACAATAGAACATATTGCCTGAATTAAAGTGAGGAAAAGAAGAAGAATTGCAGCACTGGTGGAAGTTCTTTTCCAAGGAGTGCTCCAATAGTCACGCATAAAGATTGCTTTATACTTGTGCCAACGGTTATTATAAAACTTATCTAACTCTTTATGTAAATCAACATAACTAGTTTGACCTACGTAACCAATAAGAGTCGTACGTAGATCGCTAAACATTGAAGCCACTATTCGACTATCACGATAACTCTCCATGATTCCCTTTTCAACAAGGATTTCAACATCTTTCTCAGATTGAATCAGAAAATCCAAGAGGGTTACACAATCCGACACGTATAGCTCGTACGGATAGTGACACTGCTCAAAAGCAACCACATTTCTTAACAATATCTTGAACCAATAACTAACCCTAATTTTTGGTATTCTTAGAGCCCCTTCCGAAAACACAATCTCAGTTAACATTTTCCCTTGTCGAGGTTGTAATTTGAGTCCGGCATCGTTTAGCTGACTCACACTATATGACCGCTTCAAACTTGCTTCGGAACTAATTATTGGTGGTGGATTACTTGGTAAGCAAAATGCCCTTAATATATCACAGAGGGGTTTCACTTGGTTTGTACAGGAAGACATGTCAAACATTCTGTCATCTGAGGAGTAATATATTTTTTCCGAGAACTCGATGATGAACATACGGATGACAAGATTAAGTAATGAAAGCTTACCATTGAATCCAATGGGAAAGGCTTCGCGGAATAGGCCTTCAAGGACAAAAAATGGTAATTGATTTTCAATTAAAATCAAGTCTAACATTATTTCGACTATTGGCCATAGTGCTTTACTAACAAGGGGTCACTTGGTTGATCTTCATGTTCAGCAAGAAACAACTCAATGATGAAACAAGCATCAATTAGAATCATGCTTACAAACTCGTGGCTTTCCATTGGTATGGTCTCTGAATAACAATGTCGGATGCTGTCTTCTGAGTCTTTTATGAATTTGGCATAATCATTCAATGATTTCTCTTGGTTCCTCTTCAGAAACTTGTTGAGGTACCACAATTTTAATTGTTGCTTTGATTTTAGCCTTTGGTTTTCATGGTGAAATGGGCCAATGGAAACCAAGGTAGGCGTGTAGGCTTCTTCATTCCCCTTTCGAATTCTTGGTGGTACTTTGTAGATGCAACATGATGCTGAGAGAGGCTCCATGGAGCCTATAGTTTCTAACTCGTATTTCAACTTTAGCAATGAAGCACCCTCTTTCATCTTCAAACTCGTAATCTTTTGATGTATCTGTAAATACATTCAAAGCTAAGTATCAATGTTACGATGTTGTTAGCTTACTTAGATCTTCCAAAGCAAGATATTTAGTTCGACCAAATCATTTTTCTTTGGTCCAGAATAAAGAAATCCACAACAAGTTAAATACATTATATTGTTCCTTGAACTCAACTTGTAGATTGATCTACTATTGCGGATAGAATCTTAGAACGGAAGCGAAAAGCAACTCACGTATTTCAAGTTTAGCACTTTTTTCCCTCAACATTCTCTAGGACAATTTGGGACGCGGCTGAAAATGAAAAGATTTTATAAATAAAAAATATCTTCATTTCCTTCAATCATAATAATTAAATTTTTTTTAGTAATTGGCATTTATTATTAAATAATCTTCTTCAAAAAAGCACAAGAGAGTAAATCTAACCGTAAAAAATTGGGGGGGGGGTAGTGTGCGTGTGTGTCTTTTTTTTTTTTTGGTAGAAAGAGATAACTAACCTGATGGTTTGATTTATACTTGGGAAAATAAAGAGAATGTATCTCAAACACACACAAGGAGACATAAAAAGGAGTCAAGTCAACCTCTAGTCTTCGCTATTTATAAAAGCCCTTCTTCATGGAAATTTTAATTTGTTTTAAGACAAAACTTAGTCAAATTGTTTGTTATCATTTGATCAAGAATTCCAATTACATTTGTTAAAATAATTATTTGTACACTTGTAAAATTATCTATAAACACTTGTAAATTTTTGTATTAGCTTTTATAGTTAGGATATTAAATGAATTATAATATAACTCTCTCTTACAACTACTACCTCTCTAGGTATACCAGAGTAACAAAACTGGCTTTGAGTTGTTGAAACTAGGTTAATCCTGAAATCCAGTGCCTATAGACATCTTATATTAGGCTTATCGAACATAATAAAACTAGAGGGGTTTAATTGACTTATTAGGAAAATTTTAATTACAACCATATCATAGATTGTGGCTTTCAACTAAACAAGTATATGAACTCCTATACTCCAGAATTACAATTATACTAGACTAAGGGATACAAGTTTCTCATATTGCATTGAAGCTACTAATTAATTCTCAAGGGATGTGATGAGTCTCACAACTTTAGTGATTCTATTAGTTGGCAGATTAGTGTTAACCACATAGATTACCTATTTAAGCCTTCATGCTTTGGAGGGTAATTTTTATTGATTCTTTACATCTTAGTTACCTTTGTATCAAAAGGAGGAGATTGACAAGGGAAACTAATTGTTGCATTAAGTCTTAGACTCTGCTTCTTCCGAAGTCATGGATATCAGTTTCTACTAAAAAATGGAACAACCATACTTAAAAACATGAAATCAAGAGAGAAGCATAACGATGGCATAGTGATGGATATGTATTAAAAGAAAAGGTTTAATCCTTTTTAATACTTGAACTAAACTTATGAATCTGATGGTGATCATGAAGACAAAGTTATCGAATAAAATAAGGGGTGACACTAATTTTAAAATTAGCATGTACATTTATAAGAAAAGAGATTGGGAAAAGTGAAGAGACTGCAGCTAACCTGATAGTTTGCTTGATGCAGTTGAGGAAATTATTAGAGAGAATATTTCTCTAACTTCACTTGCAAACTTGACGATCAAGTGCCTCACATCATCATATATATATATATATATATATACATACACACACACCTAGGAGTCAAGTCAATCTCAAGTCTTCTTTAATTATGAAAAGCCCCCTTCATGGAAATTTCAATTTGTTTCAGTGTTACTGGCACTGTACATTACTGAAATACTGAAACACTAGAACGATTCAATATTACAGATTTTGCAATACGTGCCGACGCTTGACCATTGGTGGTGATGTAGGAGCAGAAGGTGAGTTGGCGTCAAATATTTAGTCAGAATATTTAATGCATCCTCATTTTACAGTTCGGAACCGTACGTCAAGTGTAGACTTTTCTCTTATAATAATTCATCCAAAGGCCGGATTTGTTTGAAAGACCACCTAAAAATAATTTTTACTGAGTTTGAGGTAAAATTTAGATTTTAAAGAGTAAATTTTAGAGAATAACTTTTACGGATTTCAAGGTAAAATCTAGATTTCAAAACTTAGATTTTGAAAGATTGTATTTGGAAAGTTATTAACCTTTACGGAGTTCGAGGCAAAAGGTAAATAGAAAAGAGGAAAGAGAAAAAAGTATGAAAGAAAAAATTTATTAAGAGAGAGGGTGTGATTTAATAAAAAATAACTTTTTTTAAATTTGATTTCAAATCAAAATTTTATAACCAAAATAATTTTGGTAAAAAGTGTGGTTAAAGGTAGGTAAGTAAAAAGTTAGAGATATTTATCGCAACTTGTGTCTGTGACCCCAAGCGTAGAAGCCATCCACCGACTCTTGCCACGTGTTACATCATTTCCTTTCTCCCTTTTCCCCTCCTGGTACATTTTAATATAATACATATATATTTAATAAACAATAAATTTAAGGTATATTTATTTTACTCTAAATATATTTTGAAAAAAGAGTTAACAAACAACGAACCATAAGTCAATCAACCTTTAAATCTAAAATACATTTTAAATTAAAAAATAATTACCTGAAGCAATTTCTTCGTTTCTGTTGGCATGTGATGAGTTGTCTAACACATGATTGTCCTTGCAAGAGAGAAAAGCTGGATTAATGAAGTTTGAAGGCAGCTGCTTTATGACTTTGGTACGTAGCAATAGTACTGCCACTTTTACATGCATGATTGCTTCCTGCGGCCAATTGATGATCTCCAAAGTGATTCTACTTTAATCATTAACGTACCCCCACTTCCACTTTCTGATAAGATAGAGAAATTTTTTATTTTATTTATAAATTATTTCATTAAATTTTTTATAAAATTATATTTCTTGAATTTTAATATAAGATTTACTCTAATGAAGAAATTGAACAATAAAATGAGTTTTATTTTTTACCCTTCAATTATTATTGCGTAAATATATTCTCATGGGATATTGTGTATGATAAACTAAAATAAAGTTAAAGATAGTTACATTTTAAAGTATAATTAATGATATTTAATGTTTTCTTTGATTTTGATGAAACATGCTGATAGTTATATGTTAATTAGATAAGAGGTTATCTCCATTTATCTTCTCAAAGATGGTTTTTTTAATAAAAAAAATGAATTCATGAGCTTGTAAGCAATATCATCCCTCCTCAAACTCCATCACTAACATAACACATTGAGATTGCTAAGAATACAATAGTTTGAAGATCATTTAAGAATACAGAAGTTTGCCTCCGTGTCGATAAGGGTGGAAACAGCCAAGAGGCCTCTGGCACGATATATTTGTAAAAAAATATCAGGTCAAGATATAGTTAAATCATGGACGCTAATTTTTCCAATTTAAATTTTCAATTAAACTAAAAAAATACAACAATCCAAAGAATTGGGACATCTTGTTGTTGTCAAAAGCCTCAAATTCAAATTTGTAGATCCCACTTTCATTTATCCCCTAATATTTTACATAAATTAATTGCAAGAGATAACTCGACCAAAAATAAGTCAAATATGAAATTTAAATGATTGCTAATTGATAAAAGTAATTTTATTAGCTACAGTAAATCTTAACATATATTAATTTTTTGGCTAAAGTATACTATGAACATATAAATTTATATCAAATTGTTATTTAATCCATTAAGTTTTAAAAGTGCATTTTTATGTTTTTAATTTCAATACCATTGGTTTCATTTAATGAAAATTGCTTACTCATCAAATTAAAACAGTAATTATGAAATCAAATGGGATAAAATATGATTAAATTTTAAAATAAAAATAATTACATTAAAATTAATATTTAAGCATATTTTTACAATATGAAATTGCCGAATCAACATTTTCGGTTAAATAAAACTAATAGCGTTAAGAATAATGAACTAAAAGTATATTTTTTTTAACTTAAGGGATCAAACAAAAACTTGATATAAATGTACACTATAGCCTAATCTCTCTCTGTTTTTCTTATACCATTATATAGAAAACATATTTAACGCTCCTTAAAATAAACTTTGAAATGCATCAACTTACATGACAAGAGGAAAAAGGATCAATAAGATAATGCATTTTTTTACGAAGCATCTGTATCTTCCACTGAAGGTAATCATGTTTAGCCTTTCTCGGGATACTAAATATGGATACAAACATTGATTTATTATATTAGCAATGCTGATTATTTGTTTGAATTTGCGAATGTAAGATAATGTTGGGCCCTAAACCACTGTTGCTTGACTAGGCTACATTACTAGATCCAAAAAGAACAATTTTTTCCTTTAAAAATTTCACCATATTTCAAAAATACACAACCCCACTTGGTTGGACCAACTAGGTTGTAGGCTGGAAAACATTTCTGGAAAAAAATCAGATAATTAATCCAAATACTCTAATATAATGCTACACCCTAAAAGTTAGAGATGACCATCGCAAAATATAAAAGACTCAAACTTTTTAGGCCTTCAATTTGTAAATGTATACTACTTGCCAAAATGCAAAATGATACAATATACACGTTCTTTTCCCAAGACTCATACATAGTGACATATCCTAAGTTATACAAAATATTAGGTTTCTGGTAGAAATTTTGGTAGTCTCCTCTATAAGATAGACTTTCCGAAAGTTCTACGTTGATCTAAAATCTTATAACAGCATTTGGAGCAATGCTCTATCACCACATATTCATATTCTTCAAAGTATAAAAAAAGCACATGGACATTACGTGGAGCATCTAAACTTCAAAAGTAGTACATATATATAATTTTTGATATACGTCAAGTAGCAGCTGTGACATCCTGAGGTATTATCCTTGTTTAGCTGCCCGTATGCACAGGGTTTTGCCATCTTGGGATCCCATAGTTACCCAAAAGGCGTCTCGGATATCAGAGGCCACACTCCGACTACATATATAGCTTTCACTTTGGACGAGTCCAACCGATGTGGGATTTGAGCATATCTTGCCTACAACGTCCCCATTTCCCCTTCACCTACTCCAGGGTCCCTCAGTGTGTTAGGTTTATAGCAGCACTTGGTGTAACACTCTCCCTACTAATGGGAAGAGACATCCTCGGCTCTAATACCATAATGTGACATCCTAAGGTATTATTCCTGTTTAGTCATCTCTAAGCACATGTTTTGTCTTCCTGGGATCCCATAGTCACCCTCGATAGAAAGTTAATGTTGCAGTTATACTGATGAAGAAGAATGCCAAGCAATGGTGGGCAAGTGCCAAGTCTCATATTCAACCCGACTTGGAGTGGGATGAATTCGAGAAGATGTTCTATAACCATTACTTTCCAGTGGCTCTAAGGCAAAAAAAGGAAAATGAATTCTATGTCTTCCGGTAGGGAGATCTTTATGAGGATGCTTTCATTTCCCTATTTATTAATTTATTCAAGCATATGGCATATGTGAAGGAGAACCTTGAACCAGGGTGGCTCGCTTCTCAATTACTAGAGAAGGCAAGATTGAGATTGAACAACATATGGCGGCCTATGGGATTGATGACTTTGAGAAAATGTGCACTACTATCAGAATAATGGCTAGAAGGATAAGAGTGATAGAGGTGGCTTGCAAAAGGGATTCCCACAGGAAGTTTAGTAGGAATTCAAAGCCCTCAAGTGGTGGGCCAATCAGGAGGAATGGGTACTTTGGTTCAGGCTCAGGTAGCAACAGTAAAGCAAAGAATCATTTTCAAACGCCACCATATCAGAAAGGTCCATTGCAAGGGGCCCAAGTCCCTAGAGGTAGCAGAGGTAGCAACCAGAGCTTTCAAAGGAGGCTTACTACTTTTGCCCCTAATATGACTATTCACCCTAAATGCACTTGATGAGGCAGCTATCACTCGGGAAATTGTTGGACATGCTATGTTTGTAGAGAGACCGACCATTAACCAAATAGTGTAACAAGAATAAGATGACAGCCCAGGCCTCTAGAACTGTAAAATCCATTTTTTTCTGCAAATTGAAATAGAGGCTAAATCGGTAGTTACAGGATGAAATAAAACTCATGGATAGAAAGTACGGAATAAGAAGATGTCAATGGGCTGGAAAGCTCAAAGTCAGATTTGGCTTAACAGTTGAAATTTTATAAGAACTTTGCAGTTAAGCGTGCTTGTCTTGGAGTAGTGTAATGATAGGTGACCTCCTAGGAAGAACCCAAAAGTCATTAAACAAAAAGATTAAGGACACAAAAGGCAAGGGCAGTCTTAGTATTTTGAAAGATTAGAAAAGTAAGGGTAATTTGGTTAATAAGAGAAAGTGTAAGGGCATTTTGATCATTTGGCAAAGTCAAAGTTAAAAAGTCAACAGTTGATAAGAAATTTACATATGTCCAATAGATACGGCACGACTCACCGATTACAATCGTGGGTCCATTTTTTGAATTCGGCCTAGATCTTTGTTTGGAGAATTTTAAAGGTGAAAAGCTGAAAAATAATTATTTGAAGTATTAGGAATCCTCAAACAATTGGAATTAGGGTATAGAAAAATAAAGTGAATTTTATAGTATTTTATAAAATTATTACCCAGTATATGATAGAGGCGAATTTCCAGATTAAAGGGAAAAATACCCGAAAACCCCAGATATGTGATTTTCTTTAAAAATTAATTATAGACAATCTGGAGGCCAAATTGAGGAAAGGAAAAGGGCTAGTGTATCAGTAAAAATTGTAGTAATTTTTAATGCCCGAAAAATATTTTGCCCGCTGATAGTACGTTTTTAGGGGTTTTTAACAGGGTAGAACAACCCTATTGATTTTCGACTAGTTTCAATGGTAATTCTAGGATAAGAATTTTTCCATATTAATGAGTAAAATATGGAGATTAAAAGAGGAAGAAAACATCTTTAGAAAAGCAAATAAAAATATACCGAAATAAAATTATGTTTACAAATAGAAGTTGTAAGTGGATAAAGTAACCGAATGGCATTTAGTTTGGTTAGAGTAACCATGTCTTAACCTCCAATTTATTCTCTAGTTCCCTTCATTAAATGCCACCAATGAGAATGAAGTAAGTGGCATGTCTGGTGGTGAAAGGAGAAGCTGTTAGATCAAGATTATTAAATCAAGATTAAATCTTGATCATTCATTTATTTTGCAAGGATTTTACTAAGTAAAAACCCATCTCTTCTCCTTCTCATTTCACACCATTCTCACCCCAAGAAAGAGAGCTTAAGTGACGCCATTAACAAGGAAAAGAAGAAGGAAGAGCTTGAAGAAACAACAAGGTAAAAGAGCTTACCCTTCAATAACATACATATTTTTTATCCTTGTGATCTCTTCTACCTATTCCATTGTTTAGATTTTTTATTAAACCTCTCTTTGGCAAGATTGAAGATTGATGTTCTTGAAAGTGAAAGTGATAAAGAGAGGGATTTAAAGCCAGTAATTATGTGCAAAATTCTCCTTGCATAAAAGGGAGTAATTTGGTGTATGAGATGTGGTTGTTTGATTGTTTTGTAAATTTAACCTAAGGGGAAATGCTGCCCAAATTTCCATTTAAGGTAGAAAGGTTGTATTCAAGCCAAACAACACATGAGAGGTACTTTAGGATCAAGAATATATGATTATATATGTTGAAAGTTTGAAAAATCAATTGTTGCTCTTAATATGTAATTTTCGTCCAGATCTTTATCAGTGGGGAAGGAGCTGGATTTTGATGATTTTGATGCTTCCAATGGTTTTAAAATGAGAAATTGTGTAGGGTTAAAGTGGAAGAAGGATTTGGAAAGCATTAGAAATCATAAAATCAAGTTTGAAAGTTCTAAGGGTCTTGTAAAAGCAAGAAAAGATTTTAGTGCATTTTTGTAATTTCTTGCATGGTTGATGATTTGAGAACAATGGTTATGTTCTTGAACCATGTTTAGGAAGTTGAGAACTCAAGGAGCTATTTGGAAAATTAATCATGCAAATTTCAAGTGAAAGGGAAAGCTAAGTTAAAGAAGTAGCAAAATTTTCTAACCTCAACTAATATTGTTGTGGAAATGTTTGGACTTGTGCATGACTTGTTGTTGATGGTGAAAGTGTGAACATGTACATTATTATGCTATGGCCATATGCATGAATATGTTCTTGTTGCACATTTTATATTGTTAAACATTCACACTTATTTTAAAGAATGTCATTCAATCTTGAAAGTGTGTTAGTAAATTTTGATATTAGAATTTCTATGAAATCTCATTCTTTCCACTAACCAATTTTAAGTGAAGGCTTAAACAAGGGTAAGGACAGAGTGAATGATGCTTGAAGCAAGTTTTGTTTACCCTTGTATTAGTGTTTTTGGTTATGTAAAGTATTTGCTACTTTTATGCCAATTATCATATAGTCATGTAAACTAAACTTCAACATGGATGGTAGTTAAAAAGATGTGTTTGTATGCCCTAAATATAGGAGAATGTATATTAAATCTTAAGCAAGATGTGGAGAATAAATAGGCATGAAAAAGGGAAGAAATGGAAAGGGTAAATTTTTTTATAAAAGTGATAGTAAGGTTCAAAACCCTGACTTTGGGTTGTCGTGAAATATGATAAATGAATTCCAAATGAGCCGAAATTTTACAGAAAAATAGTTCACATTACAAGATTTAAAATGAGCCAAATATGATTGAATTTGGAGTTTTTTATGAAAAGTTATGGTCATTCAAAGTTTGAAGAAAAACTTGGAAAAACCCTGGGAAAATGAAAAATAACCATATGAATAATACTTTTTTCATGCAATAAACTATATTAATTGGGTAAGTTTCTGATCCAATGAGTATTTTTCCCCATATAGGATCTTATAAGCTTCAAATAGAAATCGGAACCACTCAATTTCGATTTTTCTAAAATTAGTTATGAATTTTCAAAATTAAACCTAAAATGGGTGAATGGTAACCTCAAGAATTGAAATTTTCAATTTCATTTTCTTTGGTCATTCTAAGCTAATCAAGACCTAAGACTGGTCACATGTCAATATAAAATGAAGTTAAAGAGGTTAGTTAAGGTGCGTCATAAGAACCATGGCATCGGGTCGAGTATTCGCATTAATAGCTGATGAGGCAGGGACTTTACCCTAGTTAAAATGACTACCAAACAAATTATACTTAACATAAATATTATCTTTAAATAACAATTAAATACTTTTGAATATATAATTATTTCTCAAAGATAATTAAATTCTCTAAATAAATAAAAAATAGGATGTTACAACTCTTCCCACTTAAATAGAATTTTACCCCCAAAATTTGTAGGAAGAAGGCACAAAGAAATGAAAAACACATGGAACAACCACAATCTACACAATTGACCAGATATCAAGCAACGAAATGTTCATAGATCAGAACACATTCATCACACAAGATCATGTCATAAACACAAAGCAAAGGATTCGCACTTATGTAAATAAATGGGAGAAGTCATACCGCATTCGCTCTTTAGTTTCCCATATAACATCACCAGGTGACATTCCCTTCCAGAAAATCTTTAATAAAAGAATGGTCTTATTCGTAATTATTTATCCCTAACATCGAAAACCCACTTGGGTTCTGGTTGGAAGGTTAAATTCTCTCTCAATTCAACCTCGTTAGCCTGAATGACATGCGAAAGATCTGGGTGGTACTTCTTGAGTTGAGACACATGAAACACATTATGCAACCTAGAGAGTACGGTGGTAATGCAATTTGATAAGCAGTAGGCCTAATTCTCTCCAAAATCTCGTACAGGTAAAGATAATGAGGCAAAAATTTCTTAGCTTTAATCAATCTATCGATATCGGTCATAGGTGCACTTTTAAGAATACTTAATCACCAACTTAAAACTCCAAATCTCTCCGATGCCTATTAGCATAACTCTTTTGCCTGCTTTGTGCCATAACATCTTTTGTCTGATCATATCTACTTTCTTTGAAGTCATCTCACAAAATATGGGCCAATGATGGCTCTTTTGCTTAATTCCATTGAGAAAAGAGGGGATCTTCACTTTCTACCATATAATGCTTCCAAGAGTGCCATCTGAATATTGAAGTGATAACTATTATTGAGATTGATAAGGATACAATAGTTTGAAGATTGATTAAGAATACAAAAGTTAAGGGTGGAAACAACCGACAGGCCAAAGGCCTGACATATTTGTAAAAAATGTCAGGTCAAGATATAGTTAAATCATGGACGACAATTTTTCCAACTTGATTTTCCAATCAAATTAAAAAAATACAAAAATCCAGAGTGGGACATCTTGTTGTCTAAGGTCTGAAATTCAAATTTGTAGGTCACACTCTCATTTATCCCCTAATATTTTACATAAATTAAATGCAAAAGGTAACTCAACCAAAAATAATTCAAATAACATGGATCTTGACATTTTTTTTACAAAAACATAAATTTTAAATTTTTTAATTTATTTTTATACTTTATCAGTTTTACAATATAAGTTACTTTAATCAATTTTCGAAGTAAAAAAGTGACAATTAATTTATTTAATATGTCCTAAATTAAAATATTTGTTTACTTTTACCTTTATTGAAGAATTTGAATACAACCGCTATTACATATGTCTTGGATTTTGGACCAAATCATAAATTATATATATTGTATCCGTTTGGGAATGCGGTAAAGAAGTACATTTACACAAGTCGAAGTAAATATGTGAAGGAGATTATCTCGTTTTATAAAAAAACACTATTAAACATGTGTTTTACTTCTGAAATGGTGAAGCCAAACAAACTCATTATAGAGCAAATGAAATCTCCCATATAACATACAATTCTTGCATCTAATTATCAACATGTTTGGGGCGCTGATTTTTTTACTTTTTTCTCGTGTTACGCCTAAACCTAGCTAAAACATTTATATATACTTACTTCAACTTGATTAAAATTATTTTTCCAATGAATTCTCAAATGGGCACTATATTTATTAAAAGGATGAAATTATTTGAAACTTGAGATGACGATCAAATTCATATGGAATTCAAATTATAGTCAAATCCTAGAAAAGAAATTGAATATAGAAGGAGTATGGAGATATGTGTTCTACAAATACGGCGAAACAGATTAATAATGGGAAAATAATAAAAAAAATCTGAAATTGTAAAATCGCAAATTATGTATTAACTATAAAATAAGTTGTGAATTGTTGATAAGTGTTAATACCTTAATAAGAATGATAAAAAAAATTGATTTGAGATTTTCCAATTTCTAAGTTTTTTTAATCATTTTTTTCCATTAATAATTATCATTATATGCTTTTCCCCCTTCTCTTCTTAGAGACACAGAAACGTAATTAATGGCACTAGTGAAGTTCTCAACGCAAACAAAAAATTCGAATATTGTGACTCCATATTTCCCCACACCATTGGTGGGACTATTATTTAATTCCTCCAAAGAAAAAATATTAAATATGAAATTTAAATAATTGCTAATTGATAAAATTAATTTTACAATACTACAAAATGTACTTTTTACCCTCTATTTTTAACCCAATTGGCGCCCTTTCTCAGGGGGCGTGTATGTGATGGGAGTAGAAAGTTAGAGCCTACGGCGCTCTATATCATGAAAGAATCTATATGTATCATACAGCGCCTTATATACTAAATAAGGCACATATTAATATTTTTTAAAAAACATTCTGTTCAATTTTATTTAACCCTTTACTACATCTGATTCAGTTTGTAGTAGGTAATTCCATTTTATATACCAGATCAAATCCAGACATAATAAACACATATCAAAGTTAAAAACAAAAGTCATCATGGTGGAGAAACAAAAAATTCATCAAGAGTTAGACGTATATATATCTACCTAAGCCAAGATCCTTGTGGTAACAAAACACAAAAGTCATTGTCTCATTTACTGAATAAAGATCATTGTACATTTGTAGCAAAGAAACATAATTCATCAATCTAATTAGCCCTATAAAAATCGACATCAAAAGTTAGAACTATATATTCACCTTGAAGCAATAAGCATTATTTACAAGTCAAGAAGACATCTAACCAACAAATCTCTGATCAAATCAATGTTAGCAGCCAAGTAAGCATCGTTATTATAAAAAATTTACAAATTTAAAAACAATTAGATCAATTCAAATTCATCAAACTAAATGATTAACTCATCAATATTTGATAGATTACGTATTACCTCTTCTAAATCTCTAGTCAATCCACTCTGAATAATACTGTATATGTAACTGATGACATAATATCCACACTCAGTATTGCCTGATTGTCAAGGGCACTAAAGATAAAAAAACATATTGTTAAAACTTATAAAGGGATAGAATGACTTTCAATGAAAGAACTTAAAGTCAAATTACTTACTTTTGGATAAGACCACTATGTGATTCTATTTCTACTTTCACGTTTACCACCCATAAATAGGTATGTCTTGAGTGCGCTGCGACTGAATTGACAATCGTTACATATGAAAATAACATATTTAAACATCGTTAAAAGCAATAATTTACAAATGGAAAAACTTAAATATCAAAGACGTATTTTTGGTCGTCCCCTGCCTTTTTGCCAGCCAACGAATCAAACCAATACACAGTATTCACAAAAGGGCAGACAACATAAAGACTCCAATAATGACTACTACAGCACATATAAATGAAAATAAAAATGAGACAAATAATGCGGATAGATATTTGCAACACCCTTTTGTTTGTTGGCTTCACTTAATTCCTGTTAAGGCATAATAGGGAAATCTGAGTTAGTGATAGCAAGAAAAAGTAGACGACAATTCGTATGCGATAACTGAAGGATATTACCTGAAATTGTAGGCCTTGCTGTGAGATTTTTTTTATTTTTATACCATTGTATCTAAGTAAAGATTCTTTTGATAAAGTGGATTCATGAGACTGTTAGTTTAAATTCAAATAATCATGTTCAAGATATTCATTTATTGATTGATATCCCACTTTCACTCCAACATTTTCACCTTTAGGTATGCATCCACAATAATCTAGAATTCTATATATGAATATCTGGGGCGTCAATTCTAATTATTGAAATTAAATATATTATGTAATTAGTATAATCAATTGATAAATAACTGAATAAGTAAATTATTTTTAAAAAAATTTTATCAAAAAGTTCAAAATTCTAACAAAATATATTTTATAATTATCTTTCGTACTTCACTTCTGAATTATTGAAACTAAATTTTAACAATTCAAATGTATTTATTATTTATTCAATATCATTATATTAATGTTATAATTTCCCAAATGTTTTGCTCCTTCTATAATGTGTGTAAGAGGCCTACATCTATAGACTACAGCAGCTTATAATTACAAAAAAAAAAATCATTCTCTCTTCTAACTCCCTAGCTAGTTACCTCTTATTCTAAATATAGAAAATAGGTAACTGCTATATATAATAGTTAAATTAGTTATTTATCAACCAACTCTTAGGTTTATAATAAAAAAAAGAGTTAAATCGTTTTGCATTTCTATACAAACAAGCTACGTTAGTTTCGGATGATAAATTATGTGTTTTCTTCTAGAGCTCATCAATAATAATGAATATTACCCCCTCGCCTGGTACTCTCTAGCTAGAAAGGCTGAATTTTCTTGGTACAGAAATAGGTTTTCCTTAATGGACAAAACTAAATTAAAATAAAATTTATACGTGGCAAAAATTTATGTACTTACAGCGACGGAGTGACGCCGAAGACTACAGCGACGAAGACTACGCCGAAGACTATAGTGACAAAGCAAGGATGAGTATGCCAAGAGTGGGATCGAGCGAGTGGACAGGGACGCCGAAGACGAAGAGAGTGGGAGCGAAAGAGTGGGCATGCATGGACGTGAAGACGAAGAGTGGGAGCAGCGCGGGGGAGAAAGAGCCGAGAGTGTGGGAGTATGAAAAATGGTGTGGGAGGCGGGAGAGAATAGCGCGCAGCTAGCAGGTTGAGTGAAGAAAGTGAAAGTGATAAATGAAGAGTGAAAGTGCGCTGAAGAGGTAAAGTGAGAAATGAATAGCGCATAAAGTGGCCTCTTTACGGGCTTATCTTTAAGATAGGGCGCCTAAAGATCAACTGGGCACCCTTTAGGCGCCCTATCTCAAGATAAGGCGCCTAAAGGCATGTAATCCGTTCTTATAATTTCAAAAATGTCACCACCTTCATTTTTTACTCCCTTTTTTAAAAAAAGAATGTAAATTTCAGTGGTAAAAACTATACTATGTAGTAATGTTATTAGCTATAGTAAATCTTAACATATATTAATTTTTTTGGCTAAAGTATACGTATGAACATATAAATTTAAAATCAAATTGTTATTTGATCCATTAAATTTAAAAAGTGCATTTTTATATTTTTATTTTTAATACCGTTATTTTCATTTAATAAAAATGCTGAGTTATCAAATTAAAACAGTAATTATGAAAAAATCAAATGGGGATAAAATATGATTAAATTTTAAAATGTAAAAATAATTACATTAAAATTAATATTTAAGCATATTTTGACAATATGAAATTGCCGAATCAACATTTTCTATTAAATAAAACTAATAGCGTTAAGAACAAAGAACTAAAAGTACATTTTTTTAACTTAAGTGATCAAACAAAAACTTGATGTAAATGTATACTATAGCCTAATCTCCTATGTTTTTTATAAAATATCATTATATAGAAAACATACTTAACGCTCCTTAAAATAAACTTTGAAATGCCTTGAGAAAAGATCAAGAATGCCTCGTTAAAAGATATATTATATATGGGGACACTATATTTAATAATCAAACCATGTACTAGGCATATTTTTTTAAATGCCTTGAAAGAGATCAAAGAATACCTCAGAAGATATTCTCTCTCTTTTATGAAAGAAGATACTCTAATTTACTCTACAAACGTGATTTTATATTTAAGACTGAATGGATTATTTTATGAATAGAAACGCATCATCCATAGAAGAAATATTTTATAAATAAATAGAATAAAAAGGAGCAATTACTAAATCTTGTGAGGTATATTGCTTTAAATGAAGAAACACCCAACAACCTATATGATAAGAGGAAAAGGATTAATAAGATAACTTATTTTTTATAAGGATTCGAACATTAATTTATTATATTAAATAAATCTTGTGAATGTAAAATAAAGGGATTAATTACTAAATCTTGTGGGGTCATCATCACTACTAGAAAAATCGAAATTAGCGATGGAAAAATCAGCTTTAGCGATGGGAAAAGTCCGTTGCTAAATCGGTCGATAAAATAAGGGTCAATAAATTTAACGACCGAATTAGCAATGGAATTAGCGATGGCATTTTCCCTTGCTAAATTAGCGACATAATTTTCCATCCCTAATTCCGCCGCTAAATTAGCGATGGATTTTTTAAAATTAGCGACGGAAAAATCTCACTTATTCCGCAGCTAAATTTCCTTTTTGCTTGCTTTTTCCATCGCTAAATTTCCTTTTTCCGTCGCTAAATTTTCTTTTTCCATCGCTAGTTAGAATACCTTACTTTTCCATCGCTAAATTTCCTTTTTCCCTCACTGATTCCGTCGCTAATTAGAATATTATACTTTACTTTTTCATCGCTAAATTTCTTTTTTCCATCACTAATTATGTCTTACTATTCCATCACTAAATGGGCAATTATGTTTATTTAGCATCTCTATATTTGACTATTCTATCATTCATCATTGATTTTAGATATTTTATAACACCAGACACCACACAATCCTACGTTTTATTTCATTTGTCGGGATGCTCTTTCTCATTAGCTTCATCAGCACCTCCATATAGCTAATTGAAGTACTAACTACCAAGTACTAAGCAATGAAACAAAAAATTATTGAATCAACAAATGCTTTACACAAAGTTTGTTAATTGTCTGGACCTACTCAGATGTCATATGCATCTGCGGGGTTTCCATACACAGGAGGTACTAGATATGGATTCATAAAGGCCTCGGCTCCTTGAATCTGCTACTGTTTTCCAAGAACTGAAGGGGCAAAAAATATTGTATAATCGAAGGTGTCAGTTGATTCTGAAATTGTTTTGACAGGTTTGTTGAAGGAAGCCTCTTGTTTTCCCAGTGATTTTTTCTGAACTTTCAACAGATTATTTTGCCCATAAGCCTGAATAAATATAATATAAAAACAAGTTAAATAGGTTGATATAGACATGTTGAACAGAGCTGTCGCACAAAATTATTTACTAACAGACACAAATGCCATGATTATTTCGTCTTGGTTCCATTAATGGCTGTTATAACCTATTCTGAAGACAATTAAGTTATTCTGGAAAAATCCTTGTACCACATCTTTCCTTGTTTTGGTCTAACTAGTTCTATTTCAATTTGTGCGCCTTTAGAAACAGTAAGAACAAATAAATGCCCAAACTTTCAGTCATCTTATATCAATCATTCAACGTTGCTATGCTATAATTCATGGAATTAATTAAAGATTATTTTGTCACAATTGAGTGAAAGCTAAACAGAATCCTAAACCAAGCTTCCACAAATACAGAAGATAAAAGAGAATAAAAAATCCTTGCAATTGGAGTAATGCTTTTGTTTGACTTTATAGTTTATGGAAAATTTGTATTCTATTACTGAATTGCAGTATTCTAGTTTGGTTTAGCATTCAAGTAAGTTAATGAGCAAACCAGGAAATTGTGACCGAATGGAATATGAAGACAAACCTTGAACAAAAGTCCATTTGTATCTTGCAAAAAGAGAACCCATTTCGTATGGATGCCTTCTGTTCCATTATACCTACATAAGATAGGATTAATTAGTAGCCAACTATCATACTTTATATTGTGTGTCAAAGACGCAAATTAACAAGCATATTACGTAAGTGTGTGGCTTTAATATCATTCATTTCATGGGCTTTTGAAGACAGACTTTCACAAATTGAGAAGATAGCAGCAATATCATAGTTCAAATAAAATTAAAATTGAATACTAAGAAGTTAACTTGACTTACAAAATCCAAACTACTCTAAAAGAGAGCATGGTAAAACCTCCTCTAAGTTTCATATGGGAAATGCAGTTGAGGCTAACAAAAGAATGAAAAAATGATACCAAGGTTATATCATCCTCACCATAGCCCAAAGACCGAGATACCTTCTTGAAAGAATGGAATTTTTTCTCGGGAACATAAATATATTCTTGATACACCTGCAAAATGATAGAGATTTCAATTAAGGTGTCATGCACTTTTAAAAGCATGTGAAATTCTCAACAACAAAAAAATCCAATTACCTCATTAGCTAAGAGGACCAAACCTTCTTCCTTGCAAAATTTCACAATATCACGCTGGTTTTCCTCAAAGAGAACCAGAAGACATAATAGAAAATCCATGTTTTATCAATTGGCAAGCTTAGGTTCGAACCTAACAAGTTATCCACGGAAAACATGAACCATTAATGCACAGAGGTTAATGGTTATTAAAGGCATAGATACATCACATTAATCAGTTGGGCATACAATTCTTTTACGCTATTGTTCCGCCAAAATCCCCATTAATACTCAAGGTTTCAGGAATTTGGGGATACAATTCATTTACGCTCCTGGAGACTGGGAGGTTGAAGTCTATTCTTCCATTCTTTTAGTGACGAATCAAGCTTGCCAACACACACCCGGGTCTCGTAATAAATAATAAATTCATAAACCAATAAGGACAATAAGATTTTACAAATCACAGTTTTTCACCAAAGAAGAAAAGCAATGGATATTCCTCTCCGCAAGGATAAGACCAAGAGGGGGTGAATTGGTCCTTTTAAAAATTTAAAACTTAAAACACAATAGTTAAAAGTAATGTCACCGAGAAAGGAAAGGGAAGATAAACAAAGGGATTTATCCTGGTTCGGTCTCTCTGACCTACGTCCAGTCCTCAGAGCACCTTTGAGCTTTGTAATCCACTAATCAACAATAAACCAGGCGTACAAGCCTTTACAATGGAGATTCACACTCCCCCTTACAATACGTAATGAAACAGAGTCTCACACTCTCTGTTTTCTGATCATTTCTCAACCCAATAAATTCAAGGTCCCAACCTTGAATTATCTCAAAGATTTACGGAAGATATTGCTCAAAGAATTCTCTCTTGAAGAGTAGATAGCAATCAATGAAGTTCAGAGTAAGAATTTAAGAAATTCACAGAGAGACAGATGAATGGACTTTAATGCTCATGAAGATAATTGTTGTTGTCTTTCTGTAATGAATGCTTGAGGCTTTTATAAAGTATGAAGTTGCCGTTAGATAGAGTTTAATATCCGTTATTCTCATCAACCACCTCTTCGTCTTCACCATTAATGCAGCATTAAATGCGTATCATGATACTGAGTTTCAGGATTTATGAAGGCAGGTGAGATTCAAACGTTGTTAGCACGAATGAGGAAATCTGCAGAGAGCATGTAAAAGCTGTCAGAGAGAAAATAGCCGACGGTAAAATAATACTCGAGTGTTTATTTCAATTACTCGAGTGATAACCAAGCAATTTTGAACAATACTCGAGTGTTTTAAGTCAATGCTCGAGTGTTCCCTACATTTTGAAATTACTCGAGTAATTACTAAGAGTGTTGCAGAAGTTTAGTGCAAATACTTGAGTGTTGAAATTCTTGTACTCGAGTTTTAACTCGAGTGATCAGAAGAAAACTTGAAGTGAAAATATTTGAAATGTTATAATACTCAAGTGTTGAAAACATAATACTCGAGTGTTGTTGCTTTACTGCCTTTACTCGAGTGTTAGGATGAAAGTGTTGTGATTTTGAAGAAATGAAGCTCGATACTCGAGTATTTAAACATCAATACTCCAGTGTTGTCAACATTTTCACTTAATACTCGAGTGTTGTCTTGAAGTGTTGTCTTTTATTTGAAAACTTTGCCCGATACTCGAGTGTTGAGAAATAACACTCGAGTGTTAGCAACACTTCCTCCACAACACGAGTGTTATGCATCAAGTTCAAGTATTTTAACTCAATACTCGAGTATTCAAACTCAATACTCGAGTATTCAAACTCAATACTCGAGTGTTGTCAATACTTCCATCTGTAACTTGAGTGTTCTGCTTCAAGTGTTGAGTATTATTTTGAAAACAAAACCTGATACTCGAGTATTACAACATAATACTCGAGTGTTTACAATACTTCAACATTAATACTCGAGTTTCACATGAAAGTATTTAGCCATAACACATTTTAGCACCAATACTAGAGTATTTAGATTCACTACTCGAGTTGTTAGTAACATTTTCTCTTAATACTCGAGTTTTCACTCAAAGTGTTGATTTTCAAAAACATTTTATCATACAATACTCGAGCATTAAAACTCATAACTCGAGTGTTAGCAACACTTTCAACAAAAACTCAAATGTTTTCTGAAAGTATTGAATTTTGCTTAATGAAAAATGCTTGATACTTGAGTATTCAAGCATAGTGCTCGAGTATCCTAAATACTTTTACAAAGAACTCGAGTATTTCATCAATAACACTTGATCATAAACAATTTAGGGCTCGTTTGGCAACCAAGTTGCCAAAATCTAGGTTTCAAAACCTAGATTTGAAACCTAGGTTTTCTCTTTTATACTTTCTCTTCCTACTTTTTTCTCTTTTCTCTTTCATACTTTTTCTCTCTATCTCTTTCTTACTTTCCTACCCACTTTTTTGCCTCGGAATCCGTAAAAGCTATAACTTCCCAAATATAAATCACTTTTCAAAACCTAGTTTTTACCTCGGATTCTGTAAAATCTAGGTTTCAAAATAGCTTCTAAACAAGCTCTTAAGCTAAATCATTTTGTTATCATCAAAATAATATATCCACCTTCGTAAGAGAGAGAGAGAGAGATTTCTCCTTTTAAATTGAAGACTTAGAACAGACAATAACATATGTTAAAATACCTTCTTTAAAAGGGCTTTTACACGGCCATATGCTTCTCTAAGGAGTTTCACAACATGCACGGCAAGGAAAAATATTCAAATCCAAACAAGAACTTAAATGTTTTTTCGCTTTCCGTTTTTGGTTTTTACCTTTAATGATGATAAAAAGAAAAACCAGTAAGGGATAGAAGAGGGGGTAAAACTATATAAACAAGATTTTCGCAATCAGAACACCATAGTTTAGATTCAGAACATTAACCTCTGCATCAACTCGTGATTGCATTTCAGAACTTGTTCTCTCCTTTATATGAACCATGTTTTCATCGCATTAATGATTATTAAAGGCATAGATACATCACATAATACCTCTGCCAACTGATTTCAGCTTGGAAG
>JANTPZ010131112.1:0-17192 GCA_025593235.1 Vachellia pachyceras
TACATATATATTCCCTGTTCATGCACACACACACACACACACATATATATTATATTATATTATATTATATTTTCTTTTCTTTTATTATAATTTTTAAATCTATTTTTTTATTATGGAAAACTCTTCTGGATTTAATAGAGCATATAAACCCATTACCATAACAATACATCACATGTATTGCAGATTCATATCACATACGAATCCATGATCATATGATGCATGAACATATTCATGGGAATGAAACCGCACTTGTGTATACATCATATGTATACGAACATATATCCCCTCATATAAACAGATTCGAAAAATGCATACATAGTGTATCATATACAGAATCAAAATGCATACGTTATGTATCACATACATCATTCATACATGCTTACAACATTCATGCTTCAAGAATACGAGAACTTATATATCATCTATATATCATATTCTCAGACATAACGCACATATGAATTCAACAAAGCATACATCTCATGCTAATCACACAAACTCAATCTAAACGCATAATTGACCTGGCTCTGATACAACTATTGGGATTAGGACGTACAAGCAGCGGAATTTAAAATTTTCTAATCCCAAATACGGATTTGTCAAAGGCGTTTAGATCAAGGAAATGAAGGCGTACCTTTTACATTCTGAGATTGTCCCTACCTTTGCATCTGGATCTCTTCAAACTCCACAACCTTCCACGCTCTTGCTTCCGATCACGAGGAGCCGACGTTCTTTCAATAGCCTCCCTCTACCGGTATCCACGGGAACAGTCTCCAACAATAGCAGCGTGCTAGCGCCTCTTTGTTTTCACTCTCTCTAGGGTTTCATGGCTCAAGAACAAATTTAAATACCGAATGGGATGCCTCTTTTGTTCACGAGCACTTACATTTATAAAGCTCATAGAGTGCATCATAATCAAGGATTAATCTTTTATTAATATTTAAAAATTCAAATTTTAATTTCAAAAGATATTCTAGATCTAATCTTGAAATTTGGATTTCAAAAGATATTCTAGATCTAATCTTGAAATTCGGATTTCAAAACATATTCTAGATCTAATCTTGAAATTCGGATTTCAAAAGATATTCTAGATCTAATCTTAAAATTCAAATTTCAAAAGGATATTCAAGATCTAATCTTGAAATTCGAAATTCGAAATTCAAAATGTGAAATTCGAATTTTGCAATCTTAATTTGGATTAAATTGATCTGATCAAATCATATCCATTTAATTAATCCAAATAATGAGCCAACAGATTTAATTTATCCTTATAAATTAAATTGATGTTAATCATTTAATTTATCAAATAAATTAAACTAACATACAAAAATATTATTTATATAATATTGTGCAATTTCGAATTTCAACATATATATATACACATATATTTTAAAATTCGAATAAACCCTAGAAATAAAGCTTATGTTGGGCTGTTCTTGCGTGGAACCCTGTAGTCCCATATAAAGTTGGCAGTGGGATAAACTCAACATTTGCCCACAAGTCGCAAGCAGTCTCTAGCAAGACATTACGACTACCGGAATCATACAGGGATCGTTAACATGACGAAACCTTTTATGCAACCATATCACATCCCTTTTGTTAGGCGATATTTCGGTCAAGGATGAGGCATAGATGACGTCATCCTCCTATTCCCGACCATTACTTTATCGTCTGATTAAAGAAATGAAAACCCCTTTTCGTTACAGCATGGCCATACATTTCTTAGACTCACTCATCGAGGGGCCCAGTAATATCTCTCAACTAATGTGAGGGACAAATCCCATCTTGATCACTCACATTCCTCCACATGAAAACCCCTAATCCCGATCATAGCCTTTATCATCACCTGGTCAAAGGTGACTCTCGATTAGGTCAAAGCTTAGCGACTCTCATGTAGGAATCCATGATGATCTCAGGTCGAAGGGCATTGTGACGTGATTACATATGAGATAAGTTAATGACTTAATCCATGTAGCTTTCTTATTGCGGGTCGGTCCAGCACCTTGTACTCTTACAAGTGCCTGTGACTTTAACTTGTATCTCGATACCTTATCAAAGTCATACTGGTCTTATTTTTTTTCCCACAAAGATAACTGACCAGGAACAATTAGGACAATATTCATAATTTTCCCATGGATGCAATCATCATAATAAAAATGCAAAGTTTATGATAATTAAATGGAGAAAATTCATTAAAATAAATAATGTGCGAAGTACAATGATTGGCCCCAGTGCACAATTTCCAACAGTTACAACTCTCCCCATCTAAGTAGAATTTTCCCCCCAAAATTCACAGGAAGATTATAGAAAGCACAAAAATAGAAGACACATAGAACAACAATAATCCACACAATTAACGAAATATCAAGCAACAAAAATTTTAGACATTAGAATATATTAGTCACTCAAGATCATGCCACAACCATAAAGTAAAGGATTCACACCTAGATAAATAAATAGGGTAAATCATGACGCATTTGCTCTTTGATTTCCCTTATAGCATCACCAGGTGACATTCCGTTCCAGAAAATCTTCAATAAACGAATGGTCTTATTTCATGATTGTTTGTCCTTGACATATAAAATCCGCTTGGGTTCTGCTTAGTAGGTCAAATTCTCTCTCAAATCTACCTCGTCAGCCTAGATGATAGGCCAAGAAAATGAGGCAACAATTTCTTAGCCTAAATGGATCTATCGATACCTATCATAGGTGTCACCTTTAAGAACATGTGATCACCCACTTAAAAATCTAAATCTCTTTGGTCCGTACTAAGCCACAAATAGTAAACTTAGGTCACTGACTAGCCTTGAAAATGGATCAAGAATATTAATTTTGATTTCTAAGGGTTGTATAGTGACAACCACAGGGTCGTTCTCTTCGGAAGCGAGAAGGAGTACCAATAATTCTTAGAAGGAGCAAATGCAATAGGGTTCAATTTAAATTAAACTATGTTCCTAAACTAACTACAATATTAAAACTTTTTTTTTGGTATTTTCTTGGTTGAGGATGACAATAAAGGCAACTTTGAGAAAGAGAAGTGTGTGTGATGATGAGTACTTCTTGAAAACAAAGTGTTCCATCATAGTTCACAAAGGATGAGGGAAAGTATCGGCTTTCACACTAAGTTTTCGAAATTAAAAACCCCAACAATTCGCATGGGTCTGGATCAGTATGCCTTCTCGCTTCTGGAGAGAACGACCCTGGGGTTGTCACTATACAACCCTTGGAAATCAAAATTAATATTCTTGATCCATTTTCAAGGCTAGTTAGCGACCTAAGTTTACAATTTATGGCTTAGTGCGGACCAAGAATTTGGCGCCGTTGCCAGGGAAGCGAAGTGCCAATAGTTATTAGATTGTGTTTTTGTTTGTTAGTTTTACATCTTTGTTCATAGTATAGGATTAGCCTGTGAATATCTTAGCATTGCATAGTAGATTGCATTTGTTTCTACTGCATTCTGCATAAAATCCACATTTTCGCTGCGACCAATTTCATTTTTCACCGTGACGCAAGCTCAGTTTCACATAGAAATTCTTCTCGGGTGTGTTGCGTTGCGACCAAATTTAGCTTTAGCCGCGGCCAAAATTGCATTTCTGAACAAGAGATACCCTCTCGGGTACCTTTCTCTGCGACATAAATCAGATTTCACCGTGGCCAAATTCCACTTTTTACACTTCATTCATCTAAATTTCAAAACATACATACACTAAAACCATATATACACATTCATACACTCATGCATACCTTTTTCATTCATTTTTTAGTTGTTTGTTTTGAGTTGTGTTAATTTTGCTCTTGCCTTGAATTTTTCTCTTGTATGCCCAGAAAGAATCAACTTGAATCTTTTGATCCTGAAATTGATAGAACATTGAGGGAGAGACAGAGGGCCACTAAAGGAAAAGAGATGGGCAAGGTAGTTAGAGACTTAGGCTTAGAAGTAGGAGAGTTTAATTTAGGGCAATTAGATAGAGTAGGAGAGTCTTTAGGAGAAATCATGGCTGAAAATGTACCAAACCCAGAAAACAGAAATAGGAATGGAAATCAACAAGGAATGGTTACAGAGGAAATGGAGAAGAGGAAAGAATGGGGGAGAATAATGGAAATAATAGGAGAAGAACCATAAGAGAAGTCACGACCTCTGATATTAATTACGATCTATTTACTGCGGCTTGCCCAAATTATGATGTGAATTTTGAGATTAAGGGTTTGTTAATTAATTCTCTTCCTAAATTTCATGGCTTTCCAGGAGAGGATCCATACATCCATTTGCAGTCATTGTCAATGATTTACCAGAGCATGAAACCTGTTGGAGCCTCACTTGATCAAGTACTGTGGAAAGTTTTCCACCTATCGTTGGAAGGGAAGGCAAGGAATGGTTCATGAGTTTTTCGAGGAATGTGGCAAATGCCTATAAAAGTTGGGCAAATTTGAGGAAAGCATTTTTGGGAAAGTATTTTCCAACATCAAGAACTTCATCAATGAGGAAAGAAATCTACTTCGCATGCCAAGAGTATGATGAATCATTGTACGATTATTGGAATAGATTTCAAGACCATCTTTCAAGATGCCCTCACTATCAAATACCGGATGAACAGCTGGTTCAATATTTTTATGATGGATTGAAGAGCCAAGAAAAAGGAATGCTAGACGCGGTAGCTAGAGGTTCATTAATTGATTTAACCGCCGAAGTAGCTTGGGAGCTTATCAAGAAGATGGCTTTGAACCATCAACAATATAGTGTAAGATACACTAGGGCTGCCCATGAAATTGGATATTCAAATGCTTATAATAGAAGAATGGACACCCTAGAATCAAAGGTAGATTCTTTAGAACATAAAGTCACATCACAATTGTCTCTTATCATTACTAAGTTGAAGAATTTAAATGCTAATAGATCACCGCCATCCATGGACTTAGCTACTCTGAGTTTTGAAACTTGTGGGTCAGTTAGGCATATTACAAGTATGTGCCCAAGCCGATTAGAAGAAGTTTCAGCAATGTATCAAGGGAGATGGAACCAGAAATGGGATCTCTATTCCAACACCTACAACGAGGGTTGGAAATCAAATCCAAAGTTCAGTTAGAAAGGTCAAGAAGCCAATGCCTAGAGATTTCAAAAGAATGTAGGACCTGGACCTTCCAACTCCAACATGCAAAATACACATCAAGCCTTGAGTATACCACCAAAGAAGGACACGAATCAATTACTTCAAAACATACTAGTGCTACTCAAGGAAGAGAAGGCTTCCACTGCTAACCAATTCAATTCACTTGCCTCACTTATTCAGAAGGACTCTTCGAAGAATGATGCAAGATACGTTTCTTTGGAGAAAAGGATGGAGCAGTGGGAAACCAAGGCCGAAAACTTGAACTCCTTCGTCACTCAACTTTCCAACAATTTGAGTGAACAATAAGCAAGGAGTGGTGGCTCCATACCCCCAAATACTATCATTAACCCCAAAGGGTTAAATGCAATAAACTTGAGAAGCGGGAGGCAAGTGAGATTTGATGATAAAGAAATTTCTAAAAAAGAAGAAGAGATTGAATTTGAAGAGATTCCACAAGCTCCTGAAAAAGAGAAGAGGAGTGAGAGCACAAAAGAAGAATTGTTGCTGAGAAGAGAGAGTGCCTCACCACAACAAAAAGAAGAAGAAAGAATAGTTCTAGAGCAAGGGACAACAAGTAAGAACAAGGAAAGAAACAAGCACGGTTCAACCTCGTCGAAAGCTAAAGAGGTAAACATTTATGAACTGCCTTTTCCAAATTCATATTTGATGAATAGAAAGCTTGCTGAAAAGGATAGTGAAAAGGAGGTTTATGATTTGTTCAGTAAAGTAGAGGTGAACACACCATTGCTTGATTTAGTGAAAAAGGTCCCTAAATAAAAGGAAATTTAGACCTAATGAAAATGTCCAAGTGAGATCAAATGTTTAAGCCTTATTCAAACCATAACTTCCTGTGAAATGTCAAGACCCAGGATCTTTCACCATCCCTTGCACTATAGGAAAAATTATCATAGGGGGAGCGTTATTAGATCTAGGGGCTGTGATTAATGTGATGCAAAAGTTGGTTTATCAAGCTTTAGGGGTCAAGAGCTTGAAGCACACATCCGTAGTACTCCAACTAGCGGATAGATCGATTAAGTACCCTGATAAGATTGTTGAGGATATTATTGTAAAAGTTAAAGACTTAGTTTTCCCTGCCGATTTTTATGTGCTAGACATGTCTAGAGAATCCATTAATGAGCCCACCTTGATTTTAGGTAGACCCTTCTTGAGGACTGCTAACACTATTATTAGAATGAAAGAAGGAAGCATATCGATGGAAGTAGGGGAAAGTAAGATCAACTTCAACATATATGAGGCTATGAAACACCCACATAAGGATTATTCATTGCTGAACGTTAGTGCTCTTGATGCTGTTGTTGATGATGCATGCACTGAATTTGAAATAGAAAATGAATTATTATTTTCACATCTTTATTCGTGTGCATGATTTGATGATAAAGATTTGAAAATTCCTCTTAAACCCCCTGATTACCCATTTTGCTACTGTGAAACTATTGAAAAATGCACTCATTTTGCATCGGTAGATAGCATGCTTTCTGTAACACCTCTTATTTATCCCTCTTAGCTTTCATTATGATGATTTGGAACCAATTAATGGCCTCAAACATCTTACATTGTCAAAAGGGATCAAAATGAAAACTTTCATTTTTAAGAAAGTTACTATTCACAGTTTTTCGGGCCAACTTTGAAAATCCATAACTAATTCTAGAAAAATAAAAACTGAGTGGTTCCAACTTCTATTTGAAGCTTACAAATTCCTTTATGAGGGAAAAATACTCATTTGAATAGTAACTTGTCCAATTGATACAGATTAATTCGTGAAAATGTACTGTTCATATGGTAATTTTTCATTTTCCCAGGATTTTCTGTGATTTTTCGCCAAATTTGGACAGCCATAACTTTCTGTACAAAATTCCAATTCTAGTGATCTTTAGCTTGTTTTAAAGCTTGTAATTTACACTATTTTTACACAAAACTGCAGCTCATTTGGAGTTCATTTACCCTATTTCCCGACAGGGTAAAGTAAGGAAATGACCAACCTTACTTCCAGCACTTGTTCAAATTTTTACTCTACTTAACTTCATAATTTATCATTTTGATTTCTAAACCTTTCTTAACCATATTAACCTATGTAATTAGGCATTCTTAAAGCATATACTAATTATCATGAGTCCATGATACATAACAAGTCATATTACATGTCACATTAAACTTTAAACATAACAACATAAAGTCCATAACTTAATCCACAACATTACATATTCACTTTGCTTTAAGAATCAATCACTTTCTCCTTACCCTTGAGTGTGCTTCACCTAAAAATGGTTAATGGGGGAGAATGAGAGGAAATCCTAGTAGCAAAACTTTCTAACACACATTATAAAATTGCATGACAACATTAAATATAAGTGTGAATTCATAAAAGTGCAATATGTAAAAATGAAATGCATATGGCCATAGCATATAAAAGCACATATTCACACTTTCAATCGTCACAAATTTCCAATACAAGTCATGCATAATTTATACACATTTTCAAAGCAATTAAGCTTAGGGTTAGAAGGTCTTGCTACCTCGTGTCTTTAATTTCTCTTTAACTTGAATGCTCTCTTGTTCACTTTAGGAGTCATTCTCTTGCACCCAACCTTAGCCTACACAATTGTCAACATAATGGCCATTAAACGAAAGCCATTACCAAGACAAAAATCATTGTAAACCTTCCTTTAATCATCTCTTGAACTTTAAGAGCCTTAAGACATCAAACTTGTTTTTAAACCCATTGGAAGCATCAAAATCATTAAAACAACATTCATTCTCCAAGTTCCAGGTCAGACCGAAGTCATACACACAAGTGCCAAAACATGATTTTTTTTCAAACTTTCATCATGTATAACAACATATTCTTGATTCCAAAACACTTCTCATGGATTATTTAGCTCAAAAACAACTCTTCCTCATCAAATATAAAATTGGACAGCATCTCCCCTTAGGGTTTGAGATTCCAAAATTCCATACAAACATCAAACCCAAGCAATATATACATCAATCTTCTCCTTAATATGCAAGGAGTGTTTTGCAACCATTTATTTCCTCTAAATCCCTCTCTTTCTCATTTTTCCTCTCATGAACCCTAACTTTCCAGACACCAAAAGACAGCCAAAACCAAAAATCTAAATTGATAGAAAGGTAGAGGAAGTTGAGAGGAAGAGATTGATGTATAGGTTTGGTTGGTAAGCTCTCTTACCTTAGTTTTTCTTCAAATTCTTCCTCCTTCTCCATGAGCAAAATGGTGTCTTCTCTCTTCTCTTGGGCAGCCATGAAAGTTGGCCAAAATGAGAGGAAATGGAGGGAATTGGCTTTTTATAAAAGTCTTTCATGAAAGATGAAAGGCTAAGTTCATCCTTAATTATTAAGTAAAACCCAAGGGTCCATATTTAACCACATGCATGACACTTTCCTTCCTCTCATTGGCCACTTAAAAGTAAGTAATGATGGCTGCACATGGTGAAGAAAAATCTATTTGGGGTTTGGTTACACTAACCAAACCAAATTCCATTCGGTTACTTCTACTGATTACACTTTCTATCGGTAAACATAACTTTATTCCGGTAAATCCTTTTCTACTTTTCTGGAGATATTTTCTTCCTCATTTAATCTCCATAATTCCCTCTTAAATATAATGAATTCATCATCCTCAAAATATCCCTTAATCCAATCAAATTTAACAGGATTACTTTATCCTGTCTAAAACTCCTGAAAATGAAAAATTTTAGAATAAATCATTTTCAGGGCCTTATAATTTTCTATATTTTTCATTAATAGTCTAGCCCTTTCTCTTTCCCAAAAATACCTTCTAGATCGTCCAAAATTAATTTTTGGAATAAATTATATTTCAGTGATTTTCGAGCCTTTATCCTCATTTTCGGGAAAATCGCATTTACCTTGGGTAATAATTTTGTAAAATACTACAAAACTTCTTGAATTTTCCAAGACTTTAGTTTTTGGTCTTAGAGAACTCCTGATACCTTAAATAAATATTTTTCAACCTTAAATCTTTAAAATTCCATAATTCCTCATCCAGACCGAATTTCAACAATCGATTGAATATTTGGTAATTAGTGAGTTCTGCTCTGTCTTTTGGGAACTTCTGCATTTTTCTGATTTTTGGTCAACTGGTTGATTTTGACTTTGTCAAATGACCAAAATGTGTTACACTTTCACTTAATGACCAAAATACCCTTTCACAGTCTAACTTTTTATAAATTCCCATTTTGCCCTTGACCTTTTGGCCCTTGATCTTTTGGTTTCTGATTCCTGAGGCAACTTCCCAGGAGGTCACCCATCCTGGAATTTCTCTGGGGTGAGCATGCTTAACTTTAAAGTTATTATCGACTTCCATCCACCAGGCCGAATCTGATCCTGCGACTTTTAGCCCAACATCAATCAACTTTTTCCGTTCTTTCTAGGGCTCTAACTTGACTTTTGACTACTAGTATGGCCCTTTTCATCCCATGACCATATTACCCTTGGTCTTTATACTTAATGACATTTATGTCCCTGGCTTACATTCTAAGTAATTTCAAAGCCTTAGGACTAATTTGACCTGGGCCATTTTGGTCCACCGACATCTCTTCTTTTTGTACTTTTATTTTTGGGTCTTGTCTTATCTCCTAACTAACGATTTGGCCTCTATGATAGTTTACGATTCCATACACACAAATTTTAAGATCAACCGATGAGTGTAAGAAATCCTTTCCCTATATAAACAATGATAACACCTCCGGGAGAGGTATTTCAACAGATTTTACAGAGCATTCAAGAAGAGTGTCAACTAAACCGGCTATACCAATGCATGTGCTATATGAAAAATCAAAAGAAGAGCATGGCAAAGCCGATAAAACTTATAAGCCACCATGATTCCCAGTTGTTCCTTTCCCTTCCTTAATCATTTGCTTTGAGCTTTGAATAATTATGTTGTGAATATAAATGATTCAAGTGTGGGGGAGGAGCATTCCTAGTAGTGGTAGTTTAGTTTAGATTTATAGCATAGGATTATTATTGAATTCAATAAACTCCCTTGGATTCATGATTGGATTATCTTCAAGAGGATTGTCTCTAAAGAGAGTCTTGCATGCAGAGTTAGAATGTGCATATTGATTGTTTGAAGTTTTAGGTTTGAATGCTGGCTTATGTTCTGTGTTTTATGCTTCCATATCTATGTTTGTGCCTCTCTATCATATTTTCACTGTGACGAAATTAATTTTTCACTGCGGCCAAAATTGTTGATTGTGATGTGTGTCCTCTCGAGAAGTGTTGGCCACGATGAAATTTGTTTTTCGAACGCGACCAACATTAAGACTCTTAGTATTTTCACCGTGACCAAACATTGGTTCGCTATGACAAAAATCGTGTCTCTTCATCTCCTACGGTTTTCTTCTTAAGTTACTTTCCATTTTATTCTTCATGTTTGCCATCGTTTTTCTCTATCATTGCTGAGTGTTTTCTCTACCGTTGCCATGCGTTCATAGTTTGCCACCGCGACTCTCTCATTTCCTGACGCCACTTCATCTTTTCCATCTAGAGTAAGCATTTCATCCTCTCCTTTTCTTTTCATTCTGTTTTCGTGATTTTCATTTTTGCTTGTCGCCGTAATCGCCTATTCTGCGGTTTTGTCTGCGATGAAAAAGATTATTCCTTACAACGAAATTATATTTTAGCCGCAACGAACCATAATTTTCATCACGGCTAACGACAGCAATTGTTGTTTTTTGCATGTGTTAACTCTGTATTTTTGTTGTTTTTCTTTACTATTCTTGTGAGTCTAGCTAACAACCATGCCTAGAACTAAAAGACCTAACGTAGTAGAACCCCTAGCCCTGAACCTGAACCATCTCAGACCTTTGAGGAGATCCTAGAGCTGACTAAGAAGCGTTCTTTAGTAAAGGAACGCTTATTCCCCTTGACTCCTACCAACCATCCTTTTATCCGTAGAATAATTCAGTCTGGCTTCACTGGCCTTGTCCGCGAGCATACCCAGGGTAACCTCACTTTCTTCCACCACTTTTACATGAAGTCCCATCATCGGTCTACTCTTTTCATTGATTGTTGAGGCACTTTACTTTAGTATCCATTCCTCCTGATTGGCCCACTGCCTGAGGGCTTTGAGTTCCTGCTGAACTTCCAGTGGGAATCCCTTCTACGAGCCACTTCTGTCTCTCTTATCCTTCTAGCCACCATTATGATAATAGTGCACATTCTTCAATCTCATGGGCTAACATATGTCATTTAATCTCTGGCCTCGCTTTCTCTAATAGTTGAGAAGCAAGCCAACCTAGTTTAGGGTTTGCCTTCACATATGCCACATACTTTGATAAATTAATTAATTAGGAAATGAAGACATCCTCATGAAGATCTCTCTGTTGGAAGGTATAGAATTCATTATCCTTTTGTTGCCTCAGAGCCGTTAGAAAGTAATGGTTGAAGAACCTCTTCTTGAATTCATCCTACTCCAAGTCAGGTTCATGCGGAGATTTGGCACTTGCCCACCATTAATTGGCACTCTTCTTCATCAGTACAACTACAACATTAACTTTCTATCGAGAATTGCAAGGGACTGCAAGAAAAAGGGTCTCTAGCCGATCGATCCATTCTTCAACTACCAAAGTTTCCAATCCTCCTTCGAACTCGAGTGGGCGGAAAGCATTCAAACTCTTCCAAATTCAAAGCTGATCTCTCTTGAACTATTCACATCTCTTCTATTGGGCTTGATTGACTTGGTGGATTTCGAGTAGTAACCATGCTCTCAAGCCCAGCAGGTCGTTCACATTCTTGGGGATGTCATTCTTCAATCCTAGATTCCCCTTTCTTCCCTTTCTTGCTCCATCTTTCTCAGCCTTTCATCCATTGATAGTATTATAGCTTGCATTTGCTTTAAAGCCTTTGCCATTGATGATGTTGGTGATGGATTGTTACCACTTCCTCCTGTACACCTTGTATTTACCATCTCTACCTAAGGGCGAAACACACACAAGGAAAAGAAGAACAACAAACCATAGGCTAACTACAAGAAGGGAAGGATATGTAAAGAGAATGTATATTGCCAAAGGACTACATGCAATGTACAATAAGCCTGAGAACCATTAAGCTCTGATACCAAATTGTAATCCCCTAAACAATTTTAACCACATAATATATTCACGGTTAATTATGAAATTCGTAATTTCTCCTGATACCATTATTAATTCCAAACAAACCGGACTCTAATACCATTTATATTCTTCACAAAATACCAAAAATTTAAACACAATTAATTATTAAATCCTCAAGGTCCAATGCACAAAAGTTGTGGGTGAGACATCCAACCTATAAATTATCATTGAAAGCCACAAAAATAATTCTGGCGATATACATTTTTCTTTAAGATAATCTAGCTATTTAGCCTACAGTGATGGCTACTATCAAACTGTTGGCACCTTCCCTTTATGCCTCGAACCACTAAGTTTCTCTCCTGAAAAAATATATATTGATAGGGTGAGACATAAAGTCTCAGTAACCAATAATCAATACATAGAATATACAATAGGGGATTTAAGTTAGTGAATCAATGCTAATATACAATACTCAAACAAAATTAAGGTTTTCCATTCAATACAAGTAGAATATACAAGTAATCACCCCATCCTACTCCTCCATATCACTCCATGATGTGGATCCGGCTTAATGCCCAAGCAACCTGGTCAAGGTCCAACAACAACATTAATCTAATAGTTCCCCCTTCGTTCTCTGTCCTGGGTCTAGAATCAAAGGGTGTCTAGCCTTCTACTTGGGTCTAAGTCACAATATAACCAACCACTATGATCAGTAGTGGGGTAATCAGGGATATAACACAAGTCTCATCATCACAAGATCTACCCAACTACTTCAATACCACCTAATATTCCAATCATCCACATATGCATAAATTCTTAATTTATTCCGGATAAAGATAAATTATGATTATCCATCATAGATATTTCTAAGCAACACGTAGTCTTTATATATAAAGAAAATACTTCCCACTTCACTAAATTTGAATATATAAACATAGAGTTAATATATATTACTAAGGTACCGAAATACCTTACAACTATGCAAGCATTTAAATGAATTAACCATGGTTACCTCAAGTCCAATATACTTGCAAGCTCAAGCCACAAAAGCACCAACCACACTCAAATCAATCTACACAAATGATATGGATGCAAATTTAATCAATTTAATTAATTAACTTGTTTGTATCTATTTAAAGTCTTAAAATACATAGTTGGGTTATGTATTCCTTAGTAGACTCTCAACTATTTGATTTAACTCACATCCAATTACTTCCCTTGACCCCAAAATACAATTAAGCAAAAATTGATTTCAATTGCATAAAAATTCCAATTTAATGTTTAATTTTTTAAACAAAAAATTGCTAAATTATAAATCCTCAACTCATTCAACATTTTATACTTATTAAAACTTCGGGAATGTCTTCAATAACATTATATATCATTCAACTCAAATCTAATGGTGCAAATGAAATTTAGATTAAATTATAAACTGATTACATCAAATAATTATTTTAAACTATAAAAACAATCAAATCATGAATCCAAAAAAAAGAAAAATTAATTGCTATTCCCCTCTACCTTTCAGTAAACAGTTCTTGACAAAACTCAATCTTTATCTCAAACTCAAATCTTAAATTTTCATCTGATTAGTATGATATTGCTTCCATTAGAGAGAGAAAATTATTTAGAAAAACTTTTATGAAGGAATTAATTTGAAAGGAAGTAGTTTTGATTACCTAATTGATCTCAAAACGAACTCTCACACCCAAGAGCCGCGCCGTCAAAGAGAAAAGAAGCACAAGTTGAATACCTAGCCTATTATGCATCACGTGAGGGGTATTTATATAACACCCCTCACGTGATCCATGTACAGCTTGCCTCCTCTCTATTTTTTTAATAATATATACATATTGTAAATAAGTATACCTAATGGTCCCTGTACATGGCCCTTTTGTGTATATATATTATTATTTTCCCTTTTCTTTTTAAAGTAGAACCTTACTAATTCTTTTTCTAATATTCCCTATTTGTGCACACACAGATATATATTTATATATTATATTATATTTTCTTTTCTTTTATTATCATTTTTTCTTCTGCTTCTTTTTTTCTCTTCCTTTACAAAATAATCTTTTTATCATTTATTATTTTTTCTAATTCATATGTTTCACATTAAAACATATTCTTTTTTACTCAAACAAATACACAACAAATTATATTCAACATAAGTATTATTTCTAAATAATAAATAACTGATTTAAATAGATAATTATTTCTCAAAGATAATCAAAATCTCCGAATAAAAATTACAATGTTACACTATGAAAAATGGTGCCTAGTGGATAAAAGAATGATCTCCTCTCTTGACCAAAAGATGAACCTACTTTGCTGGATAAAAGGATGCTTCCCTTTTTCTTCTGTTTTTTCCAGTTGATTTCTAACTAAATAGTGGTTGTTACAGCCAGCTGTCTAGGTGGCTTCCAATCGAATTCAGCTGTATATGTTATCTTTCCTCATTTGGTGTAATACTCCTTATTTTCCCCCATAAGATTCATATTAGATCACTATTGAACCACTTTAGGGACTTAGTTAACTTAAATTAACCAAAGAAGTGAACTTGAAAATTTTTAAAAACGAAGTTTAGTTCACTTGGTCATTTTCCAAATTTATGGCCCAACTTTGAAAAATCATAACTAGTTCTAGAAAAATCTAAATGGAGTGGTTCAAACTTCTATTTGAAGCTTATAAAGTGATCTATAGGAAAAAAATACTCACTAGTTCCAAAACTTGCCCAATTGATACAGTTTATTTCGTGAAAATCACTGTTCATTTGGTAACTTTCCAGTTTTTCAGGTTTTTCTCTTAACTTTGGAAAATCATAATTCCTTAAACTTAATGACATTTACGTCCTTGGATTACATTCTTAATAAGCTCAAAGCCTTAGAACTAAATTGACCAGGGTCTCTTTGGTCCATTGACATCTTCTCTTTCTGTACTTTTATTTCTGGGCCTTATCTTATCTCATGACTATCAGTTTGACCTCTAGTTTAGTTTACAGTAAAGGGTGGATATTACTTTTTCTCCCCCCTTTAAAATAAAATTCATCCTCGAAATTTGTATACCTCGTACCACCATATTCAGGTATCTAGCTTTTATGTCTTTTCAGTTTTTTTCCCATGTAATTTTTATCCTGTATAAATCCTCTCTTACTGGGAAACATGAAAGACATCATGGCCAAAGCTCAGATCTAGGGGTAAAGCCAAATGGTAGATAACAGTTTCCAGTTCATTCCGTTATTTGGAATAATCCAATATACTTCGCATTGAGCTTCTTATTTTAAGCTCTATTTAGTCCGATGGAGATATACATCTCCTACTATGCTAACCTACGAAGACACTATCTGGATACTGGAATGGTAGTATTCAACTAATAATAGATTTATATTCCAGTTCCTTTTTAATTCTAGCACTTACACTCTTAACATATTTTCAGACGTCTGGATTGATCCTTTAGATTAGCTGTCTATGTGGGGTGATAAGTAAGATCAAACTCGATCTCATCTCGAGTTAATAGCCCCACGAAGTCTATTTATGTCCTTAATGTAGACTTCCACCAACTTCTTAATGGTCAATTTGTACATATTGCCAAAAAATACATTGATTCTATCATTCAATCTATGATCACCCAATCATATTAGGGTTCATATTTTCTGGCAATTCCATATTAATATTCATTATAACACTATCCTATTTCCATTCTGGAATTGACGGAGGTTCCAACATTCCTAGTGGCTTCACTTACTCTGTCTTCACTGATAGGTGAGGCATTTTGTAATATCCATAATTTCATACTAAATGAAATAAAGGCTAATCTGATGATTATGATGATGAATTAGAGATGAAGAGTAGAAAGCTCAAAACGAAAGAAAGATTAAGGGCCGAAAGTTCAAGCACTGAGTTCTGTGTGAATTCCAAAATTAAGTATATTTGCCCTAGAAGTAATATGAGGATGGGAAACCTTATAGGAAGGGACCCATACATCATTTAATAAAAGACCGAGGACATAAAGGTCTTTTAGTATCAAAAGTAAGGGCAAAATAGTAAATTTTGAAAAAGTAGAGAAAGTAAGGGCAAAATGGTAATTATGAGAAAGTTAAAGGGTATTTTGGTCATTTGACAAAAGAAAAGTCAAAGTCAAAAAGTCAACCAGTTAACCAAAATATCAGGAAAATTTACACATGCCCAAAAGATAGATATTGACATACCGGTCGCAATGACGTAACACGGATTTTCCAAATTCGGACCCGATTTCCGTCTACGGAATTTTGAAGGGTAAAAGAGGAAAAATAATTATTTGAAATATCAAGAGCTCTTCAAAAATTTGGAGAAAAATATGGAAAATCAAGTGAATTATGTAGTAATTAATAAAATTATTACCCAGTATATAATTAAGACGATTTTCCCGAAGATTGGGAAAAATACCCGAAAAATCCCCAGAAAATAATTACTTCAAAAATTAATTTTGGAAAAATCTAGAGGGAATTTTGGAAAAAGGACAAGGGCATGAGAATCAGTGAAAAATATAATATTTTTCAAGGCCCTAAAAGAAATTTGCTCTCCGATTGCTCCGTTTCAGGGATTTTAGACAGGATAAATTAATCCTGTAAAATTTGAGAAAAGTAAAGCGTATTTTGGGAATAATAATTTTGTTATGTTCAGATGAAAATATGGAGATTTAATGAGGAAGAAAATATCTCCAGAAAAGTAGAAAAAGATTTACCGGAATAAAGTTAAGTTTACGGGTAAAAAGGGTAATCGATAAAAGTAACCGAATGGGATCCAGTTTGGTTGGAGTAACCAAAAGGGCATCAGATTTTTACCCCCAATTACAGCTGTAAAAGTCACTTTATGAGGGTTATTAAGAGCTTGACAAGTGTGCCTCATATGGCTTCATCTCAACCATTAGATTTCATTAAAGTTGCAAGATGAAATCCTAGCCCTTAAACCCATTAATGTGTGATTTAATAAATCACAAA